>PVIA01004333.1:0-141155 GCA_004024845.1 Tonatia bakeri
TCCCATACAGTTGATTCTCTTTTTATTTTGATACTGTTTTCTTTAGCAGTGCAGAAGCTTTTTATTTTGATGAGGTCCCATTTGTTTATTCTTTCCTTTATTTCTCTTGCTCTAGGGGACATGTCAGTAAAAAAGTTTTTGCGTGATATATCTGAGATTTTCATACCTATGTTCTCCTCTAGTACTTTAATGGTGTCACAATTAATAATAATAATAATGGAAGGGAAGGGATGTCCAAATAGGAATGACTCTTTAGATATATAAGGAAGAATGTATAAGTTGTTATAGGTTGAAGTGTGTCACTCTAAAATTCACGTGCTGAAACCCTAACCACCAATACTTCAGAATATGACATTACTTGGAAATAAAGTCATTGCAGATGTAATTAGTTAAGATGGGGGTAATATTGGAGTACTGTGGGCCCTTAACCCAATATGACTGGTCTCCTTATAAAAAGTACATATTTGGAGATAGACCCCTGAACAGAGAAGAAGTCTTGTGAAGATTATTGGAATTATGCTGTTAAATCTACAGACACTTGTGCTTTAGCCAAAGGCCAAGGGGTTGGTTAGATAATATACATTTTAAAACCCTGACTTCTGTAGTTCCTGGCTGTGAAGCAAGAGCACATCCTCCTTGGAGTGTCTGAGCCCTGGACAGCAGGTGCTGAGGGTGAGCTTGTGTGCCGCAACCCATCTCTCAGTGTCCAGAGAGTGCCAACCCCACTCAACCTCTAAGACACAGTGATTGAGCTTTTAACTTTTTTAATTAAAGCTTTTTGCACTCCTTTGCAAACTCTAATCCAATCTCCCTTACCTGCTTTAATGAAGCACAGCAAATGTAGCTACACATTTCATTTCCCTTATCTGATTTCTAATATTGTTTGTTTCTTCTCCTCTCCTGCTCCCTCTCCTCTTCCTCCTTCTCCTTTTCTTCCTCCTCCTCCATTTTTGCTTGTCCTATCTTGCCAAAATGTCTACTTAAATAATCTTTTGAAAAGCTTAACTTTTGGCTTACTTGATCACCTCTTATGTTTATTTTCTTAATAATTTAGTTTTGTGCATTGTTTTCTTTACTTTCCTTGGTCTTATTTTGTGTCTATTATTGCTTTTCATTTAACTTATTTGTACAAAATTCAGTCTTTTAAAATTTCCTGCATATGCATCTAGACTATACTTTAGCTAATCCCTCAAGTTTTGATATTTAATTCTTCATTTCACTTATTTCTGATTACTTGTAAACATTTGTATTTTCTAGTAGAGTACTTTTTTGTACCAATAAATTATTATCAAGTGCCTTTTTGTTTTTCAATCTGTTTTCAAGTGCAGCTTTTTTTGTTGTTGTTGTTTTCTGGCAATATATTTCATTATGGTTAGAGAATATTGCCCAAAAGAGGTTATTTCTTTGGCATTTGTTGAGAGTTTGTGGCCAGTTTCTCTTTTTTCTGTTTTATTTTGATAAATCACTCATCATTTTCAAAAGCAGCCTCTGAGTACAAAGTCACACAATTGATTTTGTCTGCATTGTGCCTTTCCCACTTTTTTAGACTACAGAGAAGTATTCAGTTAAAGCAGGGAAGTCTGGCATGGCCTCACCCACTGTGCCCATTTCTATAGCTTTCATGGTGTGTTTCTTCATGTCGCCTGAAGACTGTAAGTTGATGACTTTCAAAATCTGTTAATTGGCTTATTATGAGCACTAGCCTTTGGGTATCTCATTTGCATGTTTTTGTGCATTTTTGCTAGTGCTTAGGTCTTCATTTGCAAAGTTAAATATCATATTGGTCATTGGCTTTATCCTCTTCCATCCTCACATGCTTAATTGGATCAGAGTACAAAGGGAAAAATAAAAGTACAAAATATTTCTTGAGAAGTAAATTTTCAGGAATGGGTCAGTTGGCCAGTTTTTAGTGGAAGTGCTTGCTGTGTGAGTAATGCTAGACATTTGGTGGGGATCTGAGCTGTTGCAGTTTTGTCGTCTTACTGGAGGGTGGAGTTTACTACTGAGTTTACTCTTCTGCAATACAGCTGCAGAAGAGATATCATTTTAGAGACTTTCAGAAAATAGCCCAATGTTCGACAAAGAGACCAGTGATCTGAAGGAGTCAGAGTCACAACTTTAAGAAAATTTAGTTCCAATGAGAAAAAACGTAAACATTTTAGTCCACTTTTAGACACTATTCTAGATGCTAGGGCTGGTGCAGTGAACCACACTTGTCCGGTGGGACACGAAAAATAAAGAGGATGGAAGGGATAGAGATTGACCAGGGGATGTTGTTTTAAATAGGGTGGTCAGGAAAGTCCTTATTATAAAGGTTGAACAGAGGCCTGAATACAATGAAGAACCTGAACATGCTGAGAGATTCCAGGAAGTTAAGTGCAAATGCATGAAAACTCTCTGCATTGGATGTGATTGGCTCCATGTCTATCCATAGCCAGCTCTGGGGTAAGGGCATATCCATACCAGTCAGTTCCAGGTAGGAGGAGCAGATATGACAATAAATAGCCAACCTAACTTTTTCACACAGTGCTGGCGCCTTTCCTGTTCCACTTTGTACAGATTACTTTTGCAACATTTTAAAATACTCCTGCAAATGCGATGCTCACTCTGCTTCTCATGACTACTTCCTTGATCACTTCTTTCTAGTTTATGCTAAAGCTAAAATTGCCTTTCATTCTTGTCCTCATCCAATCAGGTTGTTATCACAAAATACCAAAAACTGGGGGCTTAAAAACAACAAAAATCTATTCCTCACTATTCTGGAGGTTGGTAAGTCCAAGATCAAGGCACCTGCAAATTCAGTGTCTAATGAGTGCCCACTTCCTGTTTGACCACCTCCTTGTCTTCTAGCTGTGTCCTCATAGGGCATGAGGGAGCTCTCTGGAGTTCTCTTTTATGAGGGCACTAATCCCATTCATGAGGGCTCCACCCTCATGACTTAACTACCTCCTGAAGATCCCATCTCATTGGGTATTAGGTTTCAATATATAAATGGATTATGAATTTATGTTTAATTGTATCAATGCTTTTTGCACCTATTGAAATTATTCTATGTTATTGATTAAAGACTATTTGTACATAAATAACCAACAAAGAATTTGAATCCATAAGCTACATGACACTCTACAAATCAAGAAAAAAGAGATAAAACAAGAAGAAATAAGCAAAATACAGAAATGATTTACTGGCAGACAGTGCTGACTGCATAATCAATAGCCTTGTACCCCTCCTCACTTATTGAGAATACTTTGATTTTGTACTCAGGACTAATTTTATCAGCTTAATATCAGTTCCCATGTTTTATTTGAAATTTGTGGCATATGACATACTTTTGGCCACTAAGCTACAAACAAAGATATCCTTAGGATTTCTGAGAAAATTTTGTTTTTCTAACAAGAGTTTTTCTGATTGCCTGAGACCACAGTGCTGTACTGGAGGTACTGCAGCCATCTTGCCACCATGAGGTGGGAGGTTGACCATGCTAAGTGGGAAGAACTCACCAGTTGAAGCTGTATGCAACACTCATAGGATCATAGGTATGGCCATCAGTTCTGGCCTGCCCTCCTCTGTATTCTCTTTGTATACAAAACAAAACAAAATATTTAGGATTTTTTGTTACTTTTATTAAAAGCATCCCTAACTGGTAAAATTGGTAGCCTGTAGAAGAGAAATCACAAATGCCCTATAACTATATGTAAAAAGAAAGTTTTACTTCATGATTTCACTGGTAATTGGGAAAATGCAGATTAAAACTACGATGGGAGATTATTCCATGCCCAACAGGTTTGTAAAACAGTGCCTGTAGGACCACACCAAGTTTTGGCAAAGATGTAGAACAAAAGGAACTCTTATCCACAGCTTGGCTCGTGGTTATATAAATTGCTACAACTGGTGTGAGAAGCACTTTGGCAAAATCTAGTAAATTCAAATAAGTATTCAAAAGAAAAAATTCTGGAAACATTTTAAATGTCCACCAGTATAAAAGTGTATATAAATTGTTATATAGTCACTTAAAAGACCAGGAGGTAGGAGTGAAAGAGAGTGAGCCAAGTTCTACGTATCCATATGGAAGAATCTCACTTGCAATCAGCAGCAAGAAAAGTAAATTACAGAATACATTCTGTATGATACAATTTACACAGCTCAAGAGTACTCAAAGCAGTAGTAAATTATGAAGAAATCCATGAGAGAGAGTAACACCAGACTCAAGGTATTTATTACCTCTGTTGAGGGAAGAAGAAGGATGCAACCAGTGTGATAAATATGCAAGGCTCCTCTGTGATTAGACGCGGCTGGTAGATTTGTGGATATTCACCTTATTATACTCTGTACCTCCTTGCACATCTTCTTAAATAATTGTGTATCTCCTTGTATGTCTTTAATCATTTTTACTATTTTAATTAAAATACAGGAACACTTAAATATTACTGTAAAAAACGAGTAGACATGAAGTACATCTGTGTGCATGTATTTGTATGTGCACACACAGAGTAATGTCAACAGTTGCCTGCATTTCACTTTTATCCTTCACAGTTTATTGGAAAATCATCTGTATCACTATTGGATAGATGAACAAACAGAGGCTCAAGGTAGATAAGTGACCTTCCAAAGTCATAGGCTGGTAAATTGATCATTTTTTTCTCCAGCCAAGGAACTTCCCTTAGTTCATGGTACTAACCACATGCCACTGCAACTTCCATGTCAACCCAGTGTGCATGTGAATACCCGAGAGTGTCCTCTTTGGCGCTGGTAGGACATCAGTGATGGTTTCTGTCTAAATAATGGGCAGTTTGTGTTGACATGGGCACAAGTGTTTTTTTGGCTTTGAAAGGTTGGCCAGCTGGTATTTGCCACTTGCCTTGTTCAAGAGCTGCCTGCTGGACGTTCACCGAGTCCAAGGAGTACTGTCATTAGAGCCACTGTAGCCATTCATTACATGAGCTTGGGTGTCAATCCCTGGAAAACAAGAGGGAATTAGCCACAGCTGGTGCATCTGGACAAATGGATACGGATCAGAAAAGACTTCTCAACACCTCTCACTGGCCCCTGTGAACAGCCTTGGAAAATAACCTCTCCCCTACAACCAGAGATTTTCTTGAGCTTTTGAAGAGGCACATATTTATTCACTCACTCACTTTTGTATTCATTTATCCTTACACCCATTTGTTGAACAAGCATTTATGGAGTTTCCCTTTGTGCTGGGAACTGTATCCGAGCCCAGTGTACCCCTTGTGAATGAAGAGAAGTGGTTCCTGCTCTCATAGAGCTTACACGACAGGGAGGATGGTAAATAAACAAGTAAAGTATCTCTCCTTCTAGTTATATAAATGGTGGAAAGGAGGGTGGGAGGAGAAAAGGGTGGGAGGATGTACTGTACTTCGATAAAGTCCTTCACAAGTCACCCTTCAAGAAAGAGGCAAAAAAGTCAAGCCTGAAAAAAAAATTCTAGATGCCCTGAAATACTTGAGATTTTATGGGGACATTTCTGTTTCAAGTTCTTCTTTGCCTTCCTAGAAATTGCCACTTACTGTGAGACAGTTGAGGTCAGTTGGAGAACATGCTGGTCATAGCAGCACCAAGTGTAAGGTTTACAGGTCTTGAAAAACCAACTCCATTGTTGCCTCTAGGGGTCCCAACTCAGAACTTCCACTCTTCAGGGCACTCACCTATAACTCAGAGCAGTACCTCTGTACCTGCACTACGTTACCAACCATGTGACAGAAGACATTCTCATGTCCAACATAAGCGAGTGTGCACGTAGGTTCAAAGTATGCATCCCCATTTAAACCCCAGTTCCCCTGAACCATTTGAGAAAATAAAGCAGAAGGCACATGAGTGAGAGAGGTTTTATTACTGAATTACTCTTGCACCCACTTCATTTTAAAGAATTCAGAGTGCTTCATTCCTGTAGTGTGTACTATTACCAATGACAAAGTCCTTATTGCACCTGTGGTGACTGGTTGTAGCATAGGCTCGTTGATACCACAGTTAAGATCTCTGCTCTGCAGAACCCCAGGTCTTACTCCCGCTGGCATGAATGGGTGTCAGTCTCTACCCCCTCGTGTATTACTTTCTTAAACCCAGCACCTCACTGAAGAGTTAACCAAGGTCCCCAGTTCCACAAGACGGTGCTCATCCCATCCACGCATGGCTGACTGGTTGCTCCAGGCTCACCTTCTCCACTGTACTGTTACTCAACATCAGTGCTCTTATGCCACCTTGCTTACCCTCCATCCCTCAGTTGTGGATCCCTGGTGTTGAGGTTTATGAAGGACCTCCACTGTAATCCCACTCCAAGAGTTAAGGGCATCAGTGATAGTCTCCTAATACCTCATTTATTCAAAAATATGTATTGAATGTACGCTATCATGTTCATCATCACCGTCATCACCATCATCATGGGTGAGGCTCCTGGGAGACTCTAGAGCATCGGCAGTGAATGTAGACACACTCCCCGCCATCATGTACCTCATAATCTAGAGGAGATTTTAAAAATGGAGACAACTTTGAAGGATAGGTACAGAAGATGAGTTTTGTGAATGAATACATGTTTGAGCTAAGTATTAAAAAAAGTAGGTAATGCATCACTTAGCATTCATCCAAAGATTTGGGCAGCAATGGGAATACCCTGTTTACAGGAAATCTCTCATAATTTTCAGCTGTTCTGCTGGGTTAGGCCTTTGTCGTTGATACTTCAAACCTGTGAAGTGTCAGGTGTGTGTGTGTGTGTGTGTGTGTGTGTGTGTGTGTGTGACCTGAGCGGTTCAGAGTTGGGGAAGGCACTCGATGAAAACAAAACCCAGCAAACTCACAGGCTGGTGAGTCCTTGGTTTCTATGCTCATTTTATACATCAGTCCTCTGTGTCTGCCCTATACAATTCTAAATTAAATGACGCCCAAGGATTTAGCCTGAGTTTCTTGTCATATCTTAATTCTTATTCCTTTTGTTGTTCACAGCAAGGATTCCCCCTTCAAATTTCCATCTGATTTTTATGGCCCTAAAATTTGATTTCTGACCCTGTTAGCCAATAAGACTGTGTGTCTGAAGCTGTAATCAAAAAGTTGGACAGTTGCCTCATGCCAGAAAGCCACAAACAAGCTCACAATGCTTACACCTTCCATTTGCATTGTTCCAAAATTAAACACTTCAAAGACTTCTTAGATGCTTTGAAATCGTTCTGGTGTTATTAACTACTATTTTTAAATTATACATTTTTTATTAAGATCATCTGTGGAAAGTGCCATGACATCAACTTTACTACTCTGCCATTAACTTCGAAGGTTTTTCTTTATTGGTCACTTTAAAAACTAATGCATTGATTTAGCTCTATTTACCAGAATTGGGACAACGGTGAGCAAAATAGACATAATTTCTGTCCTCATAAACATGACACTGTAGTAAGGAAGCGAGAGTAAATAGAGACACACCAACATGTGACAAAATGTAAAATAATTAAAAGTGCTATAAATGAAGCTAAAGCAGGTGAAGGGATATAAGGGATTTAATTGAGCACCTGATGAGGATGTTATTTTAGGTATGACATTAAGGAGGGCCAGGTTATGGAGGTGACATTTAAGTAGAGATCCTAAATCTTATAGCATATGCATTCTTAAATCTGTGTTAATTCCTCTTGGGAATGTTAACTGCAAATTAACCCTACTTACCATGTGGAGAGGTTGGTTTTGCTAAAGTGAAATACCTCTGCTTTTTTATACACAGAGAAATATGACTTAGCACCTGCTATTTGCCAGGTACTGTTCCAATGATAAAAGTAGACAAATTCCTTGCTCTCATGGGACTTACATTCTAGTAGGAAAAGAACAAAAGCTTCAGTCAGTAAACAAATTATACTGAATGTTGAATCATTATAAAGACTAGAGAGAAGTGGAAAGTAGGAATGATGTGTGGAGTCCCAGGGGGTGGAAACATCAGTTTTAACTAAGGAATCAAGAACAACTTCACTGAGAACACACACCTGAGGTGGAGTCTTCAGAAGAGCGTTCCTTGCCAAGGGAATAGAAGTTCCCAAGATGGAAAATGTTATAGAGTTTGAAGAATGCCAGAGAGGCCAGCGTGGCTGGTCAGAGTGAGTGAAGGCAGAGTTCAAAAGGAGAGGATGGAGAAATAAGAAGGGCCCACATTTGCCAAATTTCAAAGACCATTGTAGGAACTTTCATACTAAATTGAAATTGTGGGCATTTGGGAGGTTTCGAGCAAAGGAGTAACTTCGTATATTTTATCCAGCAAGAGGCTTGATTTTGTATCAGGTTCTCCATTACGGCTAGATATGAAGTTTGTTCCTTTATGTTCTAACAGTATTCCTTTGGCTGCTGTGCTAATAAACATTGTTTGGGCAAGATTTTGGAAATCGGCAAGCTACTTCAATAATCCAGAAGATAGTAATATAGTGTCTTAGACCAGCCTGGTGACAATGGGGATGGAGAAAGAGCTGGGTTTTGAACATCCAGAATGCCCATGGAGTTTTGAAGGTTGAACAAGTGGTAGTTTGCATCATAATTATTCTTACTGAGATGTGCACAGGTACCTTACCACTGCAGTACTGCCATCATCGCATTTTCTGGCTTTGTGTACACTTGCATCTCTCCTATTCCACTCTGAGTTCCTTGAGAACAGAGAATATATGGTTTATCTTTGTAGCCCCAGTACTCTGCTGCCCACAGTGCTCCAATATTGATCGGAAGTCGTCTCACTAAACTTCTATGCATCGATTCTTTTCCAGCCCTGAAGGCTACATAGAGCAAGCCTGATTTCTCTTCCACATAAGAGTCCTTCAGGCACTTGAAGCCATCTCTTCCCTGTCATTCTGCACATGTATAAAATATTCGGGGAAGATGGAGGTGACTGTCTAATAGTTTTGAGGAGTTTAATGGAATTGGATTCAGTTTTGAGGGCCATTTTCCACCACACAAAGGAGACCACAATATACTCCTTGCCTAGCCCAATACATACAAACATTTTGGAAGGCTGGGTTAAACTGGAATGAAAATAAAGAAAGAAAAATTAAGGAAGACAATTGTCCTACTCAACAACCTGATTCTTCTTTCCATTGAAGCTCCTTTTCTCCTGTAAATAAACAGGCAGCTTTTATGTTCTTTAAGGAAGTTTTCCTGCCTCAGCAGCAGCAGCAGCAGATCTGGTGGCTCCAGTGGCTCCCTGTCATCTCCACCGCAAGTGGGCGGGGCTGGAGGAAGACTCAACTCAGAGCCAGGAGGATACAGACCCAGGCTGGCTTCCTCTCTCCCTCCTCACTTCCTCAAGCAGGAGAAGGTGGTAATCCCAGGATTAACAACTACAATAGTTTTATTATCAAGTTCTGATTGTTATAACTCTGCATACTTTATGAAACACTTGCATGTGAATTAATTCACTGAATATGCACAGAAGATTTGCAAAATATATTTTATTTTCCCCATTCAATGTGCTGAAGATGCAAAGATTTTTTACAAGGAGTTGCTTTGAATTGTTTTCTTGTTACCTGACTCTGGGGAAAGTAAAGAGTGGCAATTTGAGTATTGCATGCAGATTCTGGGAGAACAAGAAAGGCTTTAGTTCAGGAAACCCGGGACTAGGATTATTAGTCAGAATAAAATAATATTTGAAAACAAAGAAATAAAAGGGGCCTGATTATTTCTTACCAGAGGTCTGGTCATTGCCATGATCATCCCAAATTTGAATTCACAAACTTATATTGAATAGGACTCTGCGATGGGTACATATGTTCTGCATTAGGAGAATTTTATTGTTGTTATTTGAATCTTAATACTAATTGTATTTGTTTCCACAGGTAGTATAGACCTCACAAATCTTTCCGATCTTCTTTTCTCCTTTTCAGAAGCAGTCAACATTTTATATCTCTTGGTACCTCTCCAGAAGTTCTGTGGGTATTCCGTGTTTAGGCAAATATAAGGTACATGAGTGAAATAGAATTTAATAAATAAGGATTTATTGGTGAGTAATCCCATTAATCAGTGTAATTCACAATTAAATCACTTTCTTCAAGCCCTGATAGCTCTTATCTTCCAAACATGACCATCCAAACCATACAGAAAATTGTAACGCCTACATTTTTTCACTATGCACATCTCTAATTCCCTCTACCCTACCCTTTCCTACATTTTCTCATAATATTTATTATCTTATTATGTATGGAATATAAAAAGAATATAGAAATTCTCTTGACTGTTCAAAAATGTAAAATCTTGAGGTCAAGATTTTTGTTGACTTATGTATTCTGAACACTTAGAACAATATCTGGCACATGATAGGGACCCAGGTTTTTGTTAAATTGAGTTGGGAATTATTATTATCTACAACATGCGAGACACTGTGGCAAGGGCTGGGGAAGATAAAAAGATGAAGAGGTACAGAAGGTTCTAGTCACGGAAGAAGACACTGAGGATGCGGTTGGGACTGAAAAATGTCTGTTGAAAATAAGCACCTATCAAAGGAAGGTGGAAGACACAGAATGGAGCAGAAGGAGAAGGTGGCCTGCCATGCCCACCCAGGAAAAACCTCAGCAGCCAGGCAGGGTGCTCCAGAGCCATTTTGCCCTTCAGAGTTATCTTGCACCAAAAGTGGCCAAGACATTTCTCCTGCCTCAGCCAGTCCCTGGAGGCATTCTATGCTGCAAAACAGGAAGTCCTGTTTTGAAGGGGGATCTTGGAAGTACACCTCCTTGTCTAGCAGAGGAAGGCATATTCATAGTCCTCAAATAACCAAAATTACCAACAATAACTTTTGCATTGTAGATTTAGAATGTATTCAATCAAAAAGATTGAGGAAAAGAGAGGGAGCCTGGGAGGTCATTTCTGTGACCAGGGAACTGTGGAAGTGGCCTGAACAAGGATCAGAGCAGTGATGCTCACTTACAACGCATGTGCGCCCACTCACGTTACCAGCTTCAACCCTTATTTCAGTTTGTATCTGCTCGTTCATCATAGGTAGTGTTACCCTTTCTGGCTCTGTGACTTTATGAACAACTCTAAGAAGGTAACTGCGGAAGTCCCAGTAGCAATCTTGTGTAGGTCTAATATAATAACAATAATAATGCAGGCCCATGTTTCATATGCAGTTTGGGTTCCTCCAGTTGCAGCAGCACATTAAAGCAAACAACAGTGCTTATGCAGGGATTACTGGATAGCTCCTAGCTATTGCCTTTTTCTTCTGGCAATTTACAGTGTCCGTAGAGATAGGAGGGCCAAGCACACAGTGAACTGTCAGACAAGGAGAGATATGCACTTCATTAGAATGTGTCATGGAATAACAAATCATCAACAACAATGAACCAGATTTTAATCACTTACTAAAGATCAGCAAAATGTTTACATGAATCATCTCATTTAATCCCCATCTGAACCCTGACTGGTAAGAACTGTGAACATTCATTTTTTTTAGGTGAGGATATTGGGGTTTGGAGTGTTAGATCAATCATCTAAGGTCACAAAGTGAATAAATGGTAAAGCCAGGATTTAGACCTTTGACCACCTGACTACAGAAATGTGAACCTTTAACACTTGGTCAACCCAAGGACCAGGGCGAAAGGCAGCCTCTTCAGCAATGAAGAGGTGGCACTGCCGTGGGCAACAGATGAAAGATCAACTCAGGCCTCTCATGGAAATAAAAATAGTTCTTCCAAATATGACCATCCAAACCATACAGAAAATTGTAACGCCTACATAGTTCAATTATAGCACCATAACATAGTATCTTGGTTTCAAGTGGGACGGATTCTGTAGAGTTCCTTTCACTAGATCAAGACCTGAAAGCTACTAAATGTATTAAGTTAAGTTAACCTATAATGAGGGCATTAAAAACAACATTCAAAACAATGGATTAAACCAACAGAAATGTACTTATTTATCTTGAAAAATTTCCTACAGATCTAGAAAAATCTCTAGGAAATTCAAGCCCACAAAGATCCCAGTATCCTTCAGCAAGCACCACCTGGAAATTAAGTCATCCTCGATTGCCAAAGCTGAGCACAAGGCTACTTCTCACCAGTAATTACGGACTTTAGCCTGAAAGAATGCATCTTACTTCTGATACCTCTTTGTTCAAGGCTAGTCACATGACTTGGTCTAACTACAAGTAGGTGGAGAAGTGGACATCTCCCATTGACCAGGAAGAACTGGAGAACAAAATATGAGTGAATAATAGAAACCTCTACCACACCAAGTCTTAGAAGACCTCTAATAAATTTAAGCTTGCATTAAATGTTCCCCTTGTCATTTGTGATATCATTTTCAAGTGCTGTAGCATCAGTTTATACTAATTGAGTATTTTAGCTTTAAAGTCCTTTCCTATATGTCATCCCATTGAACTCCTTCAACAAACAACCCTATGGGGGAAAATAATACACACTACAAGCTATACCTTGTTCACTAATCTCTGAGCTCCTTTGAGGCAGATCATTTTGGGGTCTCCTCCCAACCTAGCCTCTAGCTCTTAGTAGGTGTTCATCAACTATTAAGTGAATCTGGGTCATTCATACCTTAAGAAACAGAGACTTATAACAGCTAAGTGATTTTTCCAGAGGATTTGAACTCAAGTTAAGTCCTCTATACTCACTGCCTCTGACATTGTCGGGGTTTGGGGAGCTGGTTTTTGGCTGCATCTTAATTGGAATGTATGGTGCCCTTCACCAGGGCCAAGATTAACACATCCATCAAGCATCCAGACCAGCCTGAGATGTCAGGCCACTCGAGCATGACCATGATTGCCGTGGTTAGCGAGGCAGCTGGGAGCAAAGACATGGAACAACAGGAGTCAGGGCGCCCGGCCCCTTCCAGGCAGGCACTGATGGATGGCCCTGCTTAGAGGCCACAGATGTGCTGAGGTATTTGGACCACTGGCTTCGTCTATCAAGGGGCCAGGCCTGCTGGGTTTCTACTCTGCTGCTATTCATGCCTTTCCTACTTCTAACGCACTAGTTTACCTGAATGTGACAACTTGGAAACTAAATCCTGAGGAACACAAGCTTCAGCTTAACTACTGATTTAACATAATAACCCCCTTTCCTAGGAAAACTGACCATGTAAAAGAGCTGACAGGCATTAAAGGTACAAGAGAATGAATCTTCTATTAATTTTGTGAAACCAAAGCAATTTTTCCAGTGGCTAGTGGTAGTGGGGTCATATTCTGAAGACCCAAATTGGCCACATTGTTTGAAAAATTTTCAAGTCTTTCTGGAAAAGGAATTCCAAGTTCTTGGGAGTAAATGAAGGGAAATATGCTCTGGATCCATGAAGTATCCTATGCTAATTCGTCTCACTGTCAGAGCTCAATATAGATGACACACTGTAGCCCGAGAGATTAAATTCCGGTTTCTAATCTCAGAGTGCATCGCAGAGGCAAATTCTATCAAGCATAACTTGGTTTGGTTGTACCTTGTAGAAAAGCCCAAAATAACATAAGTGGAAATAAATGAGTTTCTCACTTCAAAGAAGTCCAGAATCGGCAGACCAGGACCACTGGCATCCCTGCAAGATCCTGGCAAAACCCTCCATCTGGAAACTCTCCAGCACTCACATCTCCACTCTCACTGTGAATCCGGAGACTGTCAGAGTGAATCTCACTATATACTTTGTACCTCTTGATGTTAGCTCCACAAGAAGACAAGGCTGCCAGGACTTCGCCCCTCTCTGGACTCCTCCGTCCTGTACAAACTGTGTCTGTTCCCTCTTGGGATCCATCTTCCATCCCATCTCTATCACAAGAGCCCTTCCATGAGCCCACTGGAACTTAGGGTCAGTCATCGACAAAATTCCCCCAGTAAAGAAGGTTCTAGCTGGGTAATAAGTTGAAATGCAAAACCTAAAACCATAAAACCTCTAGACGAAAGCCTGGGAGAAGGTATTTTTCATCTTGGATTACGCAAAACTTCTTAGATATAACACCAAAAGTACAATCCACATAAGAAAATACAAATTATTAAATGTTATTAAAATCAAGAACTTCTGCTTGTTGATAAACACTATTAAAATGATGGAAATATAGAAAACTGTACTTAAACAATCATTAAAAAAATAAAAAAAAATGATGGAAATACAAGACAGACTGGGAGAAAGTATTTGAAAATATAAAAAACTCTTAGAATTCTATAATAAAAAAGAAATGTCCCAATTTAAATATATATATGCAGACACACACACATATACATACAAAAGATATAAACAGACACTGCACATTAAAAACGCTCAACATCATTAGCTATTAATGAAATGCAACATAAACCACAGTGACACATTACTACTCACCTATTAGAATAGCTAAAATATGGAACCTAAAGAACAAAATAAAGAAACAAGCAAAATATAACCAAAGACACTGAAACAGAGAACAGTCTGGCAGTGTTCCGAGGGGAGAGAGAGGGAATTTCAGGGAAGAAGGGGAAGGGTTTACAGGAAGAAGTATAAAGGACACATGGATAAAAACTGGGGGTGGGTGGAAATGGGAGGGAGGAGGGGAGGGCTGGGTGGGTGGGTTGGGATGGGAGTAAATGATAGAAAACTATACTGCAACAACAATTAAAATAAAAAATATTTAAAAATAAAAAAATACCTAAAATATATGATAATACCATATGCTGACAAGGATGTATATAAATGAAATTTTCATATATCTTTCATGGGAATACAAAATAGGATGGCCTCTTGGAAAAAAGCTTGGCAGTTTCTTATACAGTATATATGAGGACCACAAAACTCCAATTCATTCTGGAATATTCAAAAAAGAGAAATGAAAACTTTTATTTACATGAAACTTTTATGTTTATATTTGTAATGGCTTTGTTACTGATAGCCAGGTATTGGAAACACCTAAGTGGTCTTCAGCTGATGACTGGATAAACGAACGGTGGTACAGTCGTACGATGGGTCCTATTCGCCAAGCAGAAGGAAAGAACAATGTGCAAGCACATGGAGGGTTCTTAAATGAATTCAACTAAGTGGTGAAACAGGACGCAGAAGTCTTCATAACACATGCTTCCTGTGATCACTGCGTTAGTGTGGAGGAGCTGACTACAGGGGGGTGCGGGGGAGAGTTTGGGGAGGTGACAGGCATGTACTGTCTCTTCATGTTTTGACTTTGATGGTGCTTAGAAGACCATATGCATTTCTCAAAACTTGCCTAACACTAAAGAAAGGGAGAACTAACTGCATGAAAAGTATACCTGAGTATAAAAATTTGGTAAAAATTGTTTAAATATCATTCCACAAGATTTTTATAGAATAAATCATAGAACAATGAATATATATCATTACAGCCTTAAACTAGTGGAGAGCTCCACTTCACACTGATTTATTTAAACTGGTGGAGAGCTCCATGCGGTGTGGGTCTGGTGATGTGTGGGCTGCAGACACGAACCTTCACCAGTCCTAACCATGATGGTACAGTGAGGTTGCACTGTTAGTCAGCAGTAGACTGTTATGGCTGTTGTATTTCCATTTTTTAGTTGTGGAGTTCATTTATGTTTATGTAGAATTCTAAGACTACTTCTGCTCCAGAATATTTACTGTTACATAAATATCCCTTTACTGCTTTATAAAATCTTAAATTGTGGACATTTTAAAGTATTGGAAGGGTTTATGAGCTATTTGAATCGGCAGCACTGAACTTATATTGGTAATCACCTCCTATCTTCCAGCGGGATCCAAGTAGGCCAACAGCAATTCTGATAAAATGAGGACTGCACAGTGCTTCTTTCTATAAAGGGCATCAGAAACTCTGAAAAAGAAAAAAAAAAGTGCAGCCTGAAGCTGTCTTCCTTTTATCCATTCTACAGTGCCGAAAGCTAGCTCTGTCATATCTTCTCAGAAATAAAAATTTTTCCGTAGTCTTTGCTCTGTGAGACAGCAGCAAGACCTTTCTGCTTGTGACTCTATGCTACGTGGAACACACCATCTTGAAAAATATCTGTATTATGAAACCATTCTCTCTAGAGGGGCTGCTCTCTATGTGGGGCCCCACTGTCAGTGTGGTTGCCTGTTCTAGGTGCCCCCCCACATAAAAATGTGTGGGAATTCTTGAATTAAACAGGTCACAATGCCAGCAAAAGATGATTTGAGAATGCCTGAGGTCACCATCTGAAGATAAGTATGTTACCTGAATCGATTATAATAACCCTTAAAGGAATACTCCATGTCTGTTTGGGAATAGAGAAAATAAACACTTGATAAAGAACAGGCTTTGGGGCCAGATTTCTTGAATCCCTACACTTCTACTTACTAGTTTTGCAACTTTGGACAAATTACTTAATACCTATTATCTATCTATCTATCTATCTATCTATCTATCTATCTATCCATCTATCATATGTCATTATGCATATGCATTATGCACAAATACACACTTACATAAATACATACATACATACCATCTTTCTTTTGGTTAACATTTCATTTTCAAGGTCAAACACTGAGCTGGTGAAAAGGGGGATTTAATTAAGAGTGCTTAAAGCATCAAGAAGGAATGGCAGCTTTGGAATGCCAGCAGTCGGACATCGTTCATAGTGTGAGCGCCTTAAGGATTAACATCCGTTATTATGTATTTTTGTGACACATACAGAAAAACAACCCGCACCCTGACAGCTCTCTGAAAAGAACAGTAGATCAAAGTGACACACAGTGCTCATTTTTGACAAGCTGCTAGAGCTTGCAAAGCACCTTGAGGTATGTATTAATATCTGGATTGAAAAAGGAACCTGTGACTGCATTCTAAGTGCTTGACAAAAACAGAGTGAGGGAAAACACAATAATCTTATAATATGAATAAGCACCATTCAGTTATCATGTACTATGTATCAGGCACTAGGTTAAACAATATACGCGCATTATGATTCTTTGATATTTTACAACACCCAGAAGTGAAGGTATTATTATTTTACCAAATGAAGAAACTGAATTCCAGAGAGTTCCAAAAACTATTCCAATGGAGATAACATTTGAATTTAGATCTGGGTTCCTACAGCTTTTGCTCTTAAGCCACGACCCTGTATGCTCCCTCATTAGCATCGACTGTTTCTCCACTGCACCAGGTACTTTACATCAATGATGTCAGGACTCTCCTCAGCCACCTTGTGCTCAGGGATGAGAACATTGGTGCTCAGCAATAAAAAGAGGCTTTTCTAAATCCACAGAGCTAGTAATTGGTAGAGGCCAACCCAACCACATCCAAGGCCATTCCACATCCCCAGTTCTTCCCACTACCCCATATTATTGACTAGGTTCCTAAACAATGCGGCTAGCTCATCCTTGAGTGCTCTCCATGGATTCTTCCCATGCCACAGCTTGATTGACATATAAAATAACATGGGCATGAGTGAATATTATTAGATCAATATTAGCCAATAACCCCAATAATGACTCACAAGCATTGAAAAAACACCGTGCTTTCTCTTCAACCCTAAATGTTATCAGTACGATCCTCAGTGTACAGGCAAGGAACATTTTTAAATCTCTAAGCATTTCTGAACTCAGATGTGATGGTAGAGAGTCAAGCTGTTATTTTGCCTTGGAAAATCAGCTGCAGTGCTTGGAAAAACATGCTGGTCAGCAGAAGGTCCACAGACGGCAGTGTAGAAGGCAACCTGTTTTTTTCCTGAGTCCTTGCACGTGTTTGCCCCCAAATTTTAGACCTCTTCCAAGTGAGGACTGAGAGGAGGGAGGTAAGAAACATGCAATTACCCTTTGTGCTTGAACAGCTTGATGTGGTGGAGAAGACCTCAGGATATCACACTAAGTCGCCAAAAGAGCCCACACAAATTTTAACCTCTTAAGGACACCACCTCAGGCTGGTGATAATGTGGGCAAACGAGCTCTTTGATCAATTACTGGTGGGTGTAACACTGCTAATGGCCTTGTGGAAATCAATTTGGCAACACATAGGAAGAGCCTTCAGAATATTTTTATTTATTGGCACAGAAATTCCTTTCAGAAATCTCCCTTAAGGAACTATTTCCAAATAGCAATCCCTTAATGTGCCCAAATAGGGCACGGTCATCACAGGGTGCTGGGGTTATGTGTGATGGACAGAGGCTAATAGAAGAGGACAACAGCTGCAGACACTTTCAATGGGGGTAAAAGGTACAACTTATGACAAAATAGCTCTGCAGAGGAGAGGTTCAGCCACATCTGAATGAGAAGAGTTTGTTTTTCTAGCCTTGCCAGGGCCCCACAAATTGTGAATGAGAACACTTTGAAAGAAGGGCTTGCCATTCTCCCCGGGCCTGGGCAGTATTTTATTGGGTCCTTCTGGCCACCCTGGAGCCTCTGGCTATGAGGCTTTCTGCTCCCCAGAGGAAAGCAGTTGGTGACACTCTAACACATGGGTGATGTTTGTGGCAAAACTGAGTTTATCAAATGTGCATTTCACTCCAAATATCCATTGTGGCTCATCCAAACATCTACACAGAGCCCATGACATGGATAGTTGTAAACTGAAAGGTAAGAAATTGCTAGTGTTGGTCATATTTAAGCCACCAAAGTAGCAGTGCCACATGGCTCAGTCTGATAAATAATGCCACCTGTGCCTAACAAAACAGTATATAAACACTAAGGATGTATATATAAAGATTTTATAAATAACATGAAAAGTGCTTTTATTACAATATTAACTTTAAAACGGGGCTGAAATACCATGACTAAAATAAAGTCTCAGACGTGTCAATAAGGATGCCTGGAACAACCTGGACATGAAATACATTTTTCAGCCCTCTTTCTCCTCCCCCTTCATCTCTTCACATCCTCAAAAACAAAGATACAGATAAACTAATAAACCAACTAAAAAATACTGAACTGGAAAATGGTTCACCTGGCTTTTATTTTCAGCAGTGCTTTAACTCTCTGGAGCTTTCTGGAACTTTCTGGGACTCTCTGGAAGAAGATCCTTTCAGATCTGTCCATGATTGGGCTCAGTGCCTCATCTGTCAAATAAGACAAGGGATTCTAGATGACACCTTAGGGCCTAGAGCAATGTGATTTAATTTTTTTTTTCAATCAACAGAATTGGAACACAAGAGTCTCTACTTTGGTAAACTATTACTTTGTTAGGCACAGAAAGACAAACACAGACCTTGTTAAACTTCATACAATCCTTGGAAAGATAAGACTGGATTGCCCTTATATTCCCAACTCAATTTTCTAACCTATTCAGATTTACCAGCCTATTTCGTTATTCAGTTTTAAAAATGTTCTTTAATTCTCATTTAAAATTGCTTAGTTTAATGGGAGTCTGGATTCTCAACGAGGCAAAAAGCCAGTGGATTTTCTTGAAGTCAAGATAACAAGAGTTGGGTTTTTTGGCATGGAAAGTACTCTTTTTAAACTATTTTTCCTCTTATTTTCTTGGAATTTTGGTGCTACAAACAGGATTTGCAATAATTGGATACACTCCAAATGGAGTTCAATACTCCTGTCAGAAAGAAAGGTCACCCAAAATATGTCACACACTTAAACATGTTAGGGTTCAAAAAAAACAATTTTGTTTACATTGCAAAACATAACAGAAACAGAAAGTCTTTGTTAGGATAGCCATTTCAAATGTTCAATATGTTTTAATATATAATTTTTCCTTGACATGCTCTAATATCATGAGAATCCTTCCTTTTAGAAGGAAGGAATATCATGTATTTCCTTCCTTTTGAGTCTGTATTCCAAAGGAGTGAGTCTCTGTTTGCAATCTTTTTCTCAACTGATCAATATTCCAAAGGTGAAGTGGAAATTGACCGATTCATGCTTTCCTATCTATCTTGCCTCCAGTGAAAAATAAAAAAATTATAAAGGTGAGAAAACTGTACTTGAACAATCATTAAAATAATAAAAAAAATAAAAAAATTAAAAAATTAAACTACATCAATCCTGAAATACAATGTTGACATTCAACAGCATCAAAATCAATTCCCTCATATTTTAAAGTAAATTTAAAATCAGTATATAGAGTTTTAATGAATTTATTATTTTAACCAATATTTAAGCAACATGATCAACATAATATTGTGCTGGACTCGATATTCAATAGCCAGCTTTATCTAGCAGGTAAAATAGATTTTAATAGAGTAATTACAAAAATGATCATCACAAAGTGTATGCATGATGTCATAGCAATGTCACCTTGTCCAGGGGAGGAACAGGGCTGTCCAGATCACTTTGGGAGTGATGTGACTTTTCAGCTAAGACCAGAAGAATAGTAGAAGGAACTTGGATCTTATTCTCTCACACAAGGTCCAAGAAACACATAGAACTGTAGAGCTGGAAAGGCATTTAAAGTTTAATCAGTCTGAGATTCTGGTTTGGTCCTTGAGGTAGAATAGTGTAAGATGTATTGCAGCCCACATGGCAGATTTTTATCCCCAACATACTCACCATTCAACAAAGGTGATCAATAGGACAATTTCTTAAATTTGCTGGGTCTGTTTTAATTATCTATTGCTAACAAATCATCCCAGTTTGCCTGAAACATCCAGGTGTTAGCACTGAAATTTCTGTATCCTGAAAAAAACCCTAAAAGTAAAAAAAGGAAGAGTTGGTCACCTCCTAACAAATCACCCCCAAACCTCATAGCTACCAATATCAATTTATCATTATCTCTCACATTTTGGTGGGTTGTCTGGGATATGTTGGGTGCTTCTCGCTTGTATTCTCTTGTTCAGTTGTGATTCGACAGTAGCTATAGCTTATCAGAATGTGGCAACAATTCTATCTTTGTGTTGTTCAGGAAATGCCAGAAATAAGAACTCCTGGCTCTCTCTGGTCACTGTGATCTCCCAGAAGAACACCCTGGTGAAGATCCTTCAACCAGTGTGGTGGAGTATGAAAGAAATGGACCAGTGGACCAAACTTTTCAGATTTCAGATTATCCATGATAGTGGTCTCTGGGTCTAAACTCTTTTCAAAATATCTGCTGGTCTCTTTGGATCCTTGGGTAAAATTCTTTTGATGACATGATTTCTGGTCCCTGTACTGGGACAACCTTCTGTCTTATTTTTCTCACTGTTGCCTTCAATTTCTTTTTCTATAGAAGAAAACATAGGTACTAAACTTAACCTCGGTCTTAGAGAGGATTTTATGAATTTGACCTCAAAGACAAGGGATAAATGAGTGGGACTATATCCAACTAAAAAACTTCTGCTCAGCAAAAGAAACTGCCAACAAAACAAAGCCAACCAACAGAATGGGAGAAGATATTTGCAAACAACAGCTGTGACAAGGAGCTAGTATCCAAAATATGGACAGTCAGTTTCATTCTTAATCTCTCCCTGTTCCACAATCAATGAAAGCCCTATCTATAAACATGTCAGTAATCCTACCCCCTATGTAAGTCCAACTTACATAGTTCTTAGTTTCTTATGATTACCATATAGATTCTTGAGCACGACTAAATCGTAGGTAATATTTACAAATATTTCCTGTGCTCTAAGGCACCTTTCCAAGTATGTCACATAACTTATTATCTTATTCAGCTTGAACAAGACCTTTATGAGGAAAATGCAGTCGATTCTTATTATTCGTGGTAGTTACGTTCCAGAAAGTCAATTCTCATTATTCAGGGCAGTTGTTAGTCACTGAATTAGTGAATCCTCTCATTTGCTTCTTCTGGGGGAAATACAAGATTAGGTTCCTGTGAGTCTCTGGTTACAATACTTTTTTCCAACTGATCAATATCTAACCTTGTTTCATGTGTATTTCTGCTTCAAGAGAACTCATTTAATGTATATCGTTGATTCATTAACATTGAAGTCATGGTCAACAGCACTACAACTCATGCTTTGAATGAAGCTTATCTAACACATGATAATTTCTCCAGAAGGCACATCACAGTTTGATACGACTATCATTCCTTGAACTCAGAAACAATAGCCAGCCCTTCAGCACTACAGTTGGGGACCATTTTGAACTGTAAACTCACCAACAGAAAAGCACACAAATGCAAAAACCAGGGCACTGGATAGACCACAAAAAGGACATTTGTTTACAGTATGAGAGCTAAACCAAGAAGCCAGAGCATGGCCGGTTCAACCTCAGCTGGGAACATGCAGATGAGGTGACTCAAAGTTTTTACCACTCTGCACATGTCCGTGAATGATGGCAAGCAAAAGCACCACCAGGACAGCTTGGGAAGTTACAAATACATTTTTCACGGGGTACTTAATTCATTTTCTCAGTATGATGTTGCTCTGCATAACAGAGTTAGAACTCAAACTCTACCATTCGGACTACAGAGCTAAGCTCTTAACCGCTGTGCTATCTCCCATGATGCAGTACTTTTGACTGAACGCTACCCAGATCAATCAGCAATAATGAGGTATAATAAAGCAATGTAAAACCTCAGTAGCTTACAACAACAGACATTGATTTTTCTTGCTGCCAGATCTGTAGGTTGGCTGGGATTCTGATGCTGATTCCATTTCTTGAGGATTAGCTAGACTTGCATTAGGGTACAGTTTGGGTTCATGTCCACCCCATTCTCCATTTAGCTGAACAGGTGGCTAATCATGTTGCAGGAAAATGACTCACACCGACAAAGCAGTGGTGGAGTACGACACTTTTATTACGTGCACGGGCTCAGAGGAGGCAGTCTCCAAATTCTGAGCGCCGAACGCTAACTTTCCAGGGTTTAAATAGCCTCGGACCCCTTCTCTACGTGGCAAAGCGAGGTTACAGAAGCTAAATGCGGAAGTTAAGTCTAACTACCTTATATGGGAGACAAAGGAACAAGGGCAGGAGGAATTCACGGAAGTTACAAAGTACAAAAGCTTAACATGGGGGCTTTTCTGCCACCTTCAGGTTTTCTGCCACAATCAGACCTCGTTCTTATCACAAATAGCAGAAACCCAAGAGTCCACAGTGTTTACCACAGCATATTAGGTACAAATACATAGACAAGTCCCATGATGACAAGTCCATTAACATTCAAAGTAAGTCCCGCGGCCAAGCCCAACATCCATGGTTTTACCTACTCTAATAACAGCTACTGATACTTGCAAAGTCACATGGCACAGAGTGAAGATGCATAGTTTTAAGAAAGAAAGAAGAAAAGAATAGAAACAAAGATCCACTCTCTCACAGTATCATGGGTCAGATTAAAAAGCATTGTACTTTTGTCACAGTCTTTACTTTTGTTTTAAGGAGACAAAACAAGCGTTCACCCTAAGCCCTTTACTTCAACCACACTCACTCTCCTGGTTTATTTTGGTCCTGCACTAGAATGGGATATTTCTTGCTCTGAGGATGATCTAGGTGGTGGTATCTTGAAGTTCAATAAAAAAAAAGTCCAAGGACCCTGAAGATATGGTGTCAGTTGCACAGACCTGAACAGAATTGGAAAAAATCTAAGTCGTGCCAAAGTTAAGAATAACAGGCTGTCCATATATGAGTGACAATTCAAAGGGAAGGGCAATTCCCCCCAGAATGTGTGGACAGACCAGCCTCCAGCTACAGTGGTTGTTTGGAAGGTCCTGGGGCACAGTTTGTTGTGCGTCCAAAAGCTCAAGGAAATTGGCCAAAAGCTAACCACTCAGCATCCAGCCCTTTGGCCTTGTGCCAGCCAACTGCCAGTCCTTCCCTTCCCTCCTGGCTCTTAGTCACCATCTTTCTTAACTCCCTTGCCATCACCTGACTCTTACCTGACTCCCTCCAGGAACTCCTGACCCTGTAGTCTACCCACCCCTTTGCATCTGATACCCCACTCCTATCTCTTTTGTGATCCTGCCTTCTTTGTTGGACTTTCATCTTTTCTCCTTTAGGACTTGTTTTGTCTTCCCCTCTTGGTGGGTAAAAGAAAACCCATCCCTCCATGCTTTCATTATTTTAAAATTCATCCCTGAATGGGCCATTTAAAACTTGGTTTCTTTCATTGGATGGGCTTCTTCTGATTTAAATGGCAACCTGCCCCAGGCCAGAGAGGGCAGACAAGCCCTGAGAGCCGGTGTTGACATTGTTAAACTCTTGTCCAATGACTCCTCTGCACAGTCTCAGTAAGTGACAATCCACCGGATGAGGTGTTTGGAGACCTGTGATCTTGTTCAAGTTTTGCCATTATCTCAATTAATGACTTTGAGAAAATTACTTCCTTCTCTGCTCATCTGCAAAGGGGCTAGTGGAACCTAATCTACTCTTCTTAATGTGCTTTTCTGAAATATGCCCTAAGAAGGAACGTATACAACAATAAAGACTGAGCCGCTCTAATTCCAATCATGGATGCTGGCTGGGGGCAGGGGCGGAGTGGGGGGTAGAGTTGCCCAGAGTTCCTGCCACTCCAGACTCTCCTCGGGCTGCCTGTGGTCTCAAAAGCACCTCTGGGGGTGCCTGAGGTCTCATGGATGCAATTTGGAAACCAGTAGGTAAAAGAGTATCTATTCTGGGTCCAAAGTCACTTGAATCTTTGTTTTTGCTGAAATTATGTATTAGACCCCCAACCCTTGAAAATCAAATAAAAATTCTAGATGTCATTTATTTTTATTTCAGTCTACCAATACAGAGCAATTAACCAAGTCGTCAGCTGGATTTTAGCGTGGGCTGCATCACTCAGCAGCTGGTGGGACTTTGGTCAAGTCACACATGCCCTGTTTCCACCTGTAAAGTGAGGGTCTCAGGTTAGAGTGTCTCTGAGTCCTCTCGTATGTTTCTCACTCAAGAACTCCAGCCTTTCCAACCTGTTCTTTCTCATCTGTCAGCAGCTCATTTGATCACACTCTTGAGAAAGGACAGTTTTCCCTGCCAAACCCTGTTGTAATGAGTAGTAGGCAGGGAGTGTGTGCCCTCATAGCCAGAACATGGACACGCCTGTGTGTAAATATGAGAACTTCACACTCATTCTCACAGGGCCCCATTTGTCTTTCAGCATTTCCCACGAGTAAACCCAACTCCAAACCAATTTGGAACAAGCAAAATGTGTTGCCACGAGTTATTTGTTCTCTCAAACGATTGTACTGACAAAGTCTCTCTTTCTGTTTTCTTTCCTTTCTCTCCTTGGGTCTGTTGTTTCTGAACAATTACCAGCAGGCTGCAACTCAGGGATAATACAGGTTCCAGACCCGTGGAGACGGGAAGTTGACGCACATGGACCGAGTCAGAGAGGCAAAGGGAGAGGGCAAGAAAGATAATGACCGACAGAAATTGAATTCCCCTTCGTTGAACTTTCAAGCCAAAAATACCCAGGGTGCCTGCTCCAGATGGATAGAGAATGGTCTGTTTACCATCTGCAGAGACAAAACAGCAGTGTGAAACCATCATTTAAAGGGAAAGTCATCAGGAAGAGTTGAATAATGTATGCTGGAATTAAAGGATTTGGTACAAAACCTTTTGCTAAGACTCTAGGGTGCCCCTGTGTGGGTGTGTGCTGAAACCTAAATCCTCTGACAACCACAAGATAAATGTGGGGGACTTTTTGTGGCAGTAAATAGAAGACTTAAGTGAAAAAAGAACCCCACACATCACTGAGGAGATAAAGAGGAACCAACAACAACACTACCTTGAAGCATTCAGATTTTATGAGGTTAAACGTGGGCATCTTCCGCTGAAGCCTGGAAGTGTCCATTCCGAAGCAACACATGTTGCAGAATTAAAGAAGACAAGGAACCCTCCGAAATCCAGCTAAGAAAGATGCTGCCAAGCAATTGTTATTCTTGAGACTCTGTGATCAGGGTCGCCCTCCAGGGGGATGGAGGGAGAGGCCATGGAGGCTGGACGACCCCCCACTGCCTTGCTCCCCAGTCCACATGCCGTGTGCTTGGGAAAGGCGGGGACTGTGCAGTCAGGAACACCCAACTTTTATGTGTTTGCTGCCGTTCCTATTCACTGTCCAGGTCGCCTTGGCAAGTCTTTTTAACCTGTCTGGTTTTGGTCGTCCTCACGTTACAGGGTGCAGCCAAGAGGGGGACCCCAAATAGGTATTTGGAATGGGGCCCAGAACTCATTGTGTCCAGGAAATATTAGGATGTCCTCACCCCCCACCCTGCCCAGGTGTGGGGTGGGGGAAGGGACAAATGGAGCAGGGCCATTGAGAGCTGTTTTGCATAGCAACAGCTTTGCAGCTAACTTCTGGAGTGGTCATTTAACATATCTATAACCTTTAACTGGTTACACAGATATGTTAAATAGCTGTGGCCCTGCTTTGAGCCAGGGGAATGGAAGTAACTTTCCCACCAAGATGTCACTGGGGTCCCGAGAGTTACAACACCTGAGTGGGAGCTTGGAGAGGATTGGCTCCATGACATGGGGCCACCCCGGCCCAGACTCACGATGGCAGCCCAGTAAAGCTGGAAGGATGTGAGAATGCTGGCAGGTGTAACTGATTGTAGGAGGAGTCGGAAATGGGGCTGCAGAGGAAGAATGGCATAGGGATTTAAACCGAGACTCGGCAGCCATTGCGGGGAGAACCGCGCAGTTTTTTGGCTGAGTGAAGACTCTTGCGGCCATTGTGCAGAGAGGACCACATGGCTGTGGCAATAGAAAGGAGAGAGCCACACGGCTTTGCCAGAGTGGGGACCCCTGCAGCTTTAGAAGGGGGAACCACCACCCGACTTTAGCAGAGATCTCGGCGACACAGCTGAGGGTGCTGAGAACCGAGGAAGGCCTACCAGCTGAGACGGATTATTGAGAAGAACTGGGGATTGCCTGAGCCACGGACTTCTATTTCCTTTCCTGAGATATGGTACCCCAGACTGGGCAAAGGGGAAAGGAAGGACTGTGTGTGTATGTGTGTTTTAAGGGACTTTGGGATTTTGATGAAGACATTAGGTCACTACTTTAAGTCTGTACAGCATTAAATAAACATATCCTTTCCTTTTCACGAATCTCTGGCATTGAGAGATGCCTTTCCTCTGGCGGCGGACATAACAAACCTGGGGGGTTCCTTTCGGTAATAGTATATTGTCCCAGGCCCCCCTTGTTGCTCTGTAACACTCATCTATAAGATAAAAATTTCACCCGCCACCCGAAACAAAAACAAAAACATACAGTGGGCTTCCACTTGTCAGGAACTGTTGTTAAGTGCTTCACACACGAGCTCATTTAATTCTCACAACAGCCCTGAGAAGAAGGTGTTTTTCTGAGGCCCATTTTACAAATGAGGAAACTGAGTCACAGGGAGATTAAATGACCCGCTCGAGATCACACCGCTGCTAAGCGGGTGAGCCCTGAGCCCCGGAGGGAGAGCTCTAGAGAACTTCCCAGAGCACGTGGCAGCCTTGAGCCTGCCTCTAGGGGATGTCAGAAAACATGCAGCACGGGGCTCACGTTAGAAACTCCACAAATATGGGCATGTTCATTTTCTTCCTAATCAATCATGTATTTTTTTTTAAAATAACACTTACAAAGATGCTAGCATGTGCCTGAAACCATGCCAGATGACAACAGATGACATTTTTATTCTGTACTGCCTCATTCCCTTCTCATGATCCTCAGCACCTTTGACATCACAGCTGCTACCATTAGGGGCCTTTGCCCTCGCAGTTCCCTTTTCTGGAAATGCTTTCCCCCTGGTCATCCACGTGGTTCACTTCCATGAGAGGCTTTCCCTAAACTCCCTATCTGAAAAGCATCACGCCAAAATGCTTAAGAACTAACTAGTCCATAAGGCAGGGTTTGTGGCATATAGTGATTGATTCCAGTCCTGTCAGTCTCCAGCAAGGCACCTTGGGACTGGCCTACTGATAGCGGCATCATCTATGTTAGAGGTAAGTCACGAAGTAATGTGGCAAGACTGAAGCAGCCTTGTGTGAACTGAGGGACTGAGTGGGCCTTGGAAATTCAGGGGATACACAGAAACCCTCTCTGGCAAAGGGGAAGTGAAAAAAAGGAGGATGGAGACAAAGTAACAGTTTTCTCCTCTCTGGCCATGCTGAAGAGCAACCCAGGTCACAGGGCATGGAGATCAGAACTGACTAATAGAGACAAAAGAACATATTTTGGCTGATATTGAGCAGAAGAGGGGATTGCAAGTCACATCTAAGAGTTCGTGGGCGTTGGAGGAGGCCTGGGGTGCTGGGATGCTGCACACTGAAGCAACACAGCCCAGCTCTCTCAGGACCACCTGGGAAAAGGGATAAAGCACCAAAGGACTGAAGTCACCCCCAAGTTCCCAGTCTGCAGACTGCCTCAAGCAGTCTGTATGGCTAGTTCTTAATAGAGTATTTTCTGCTGGTTAAATTTCTTTTTTTTTTTTAATTAAATTCATTGGGATAATGTTGGTTAATAAGATTATATAACTTTTAAATTCACATTTCTATGATGCACCATCTGTACATTGTATTGTGTGCCTACCGCCTGAAGTCAGATCACCTTCCCTCACCATGTATTTGGCCACCATTTACCACTTCCTAACCCCCTTGTCACAGCAACCACTGTACTGATGTCTGTGCCTACGAGTTTTTGTTTGAAGATGTGGTGCGTATATACGATGGAATACTACTCAGCCATAAGAAAAAAATAAAACACTGCCATTGACAGCCACATGGATGGACGTCGAACATACCATGCTAAGTGAAATAAGTCAGTCAGAAAAAGTTAAGAATCAAATGATTTCAGTCATATGTGGGATATAAATCTGGAAGTAACAAACAAGAAAAGCAAACAAACAAAAACTCACCAATTTCTTAAAATAACTCCTGTCAAGAGGGCTTATCCTCAATTTCGGATTTGCAGGAAGTCTCCAAAGGCAGATTAGGAAGCCCAACTGTTTCCCTTGAAGATGATGTCCAGCAAGACTTTGTGGAAATCTGTACTGAGTACAACCAGGTGATTCTGGATACACTCCGGTGCAGCATCAGCTTCCAGGGTGGAAGCTATCATATTGTGTTATAGTCGTTAGTTTCCCTGACGAGCCTGCTGCTGAGCTAGGAGCTCCACGAAGTCCAGGTGATGATACGTGATTCATCAGTGTTTCCACAGTGCCTGGTACAATGCTTGGCACCAGGAATATTTATAGTGTGGTTTTCACTGGTGAATGAGTCATGGCATTCTTCAATGGTGTTGCATGCCTACCTTATCTAAAATCCATTTTCCCTCAGAGCTGTATGGTCTTTCACCAGCCTCACTTTCTCTTATCTATGTATTTGTAAAATGAAGATAATGCATCAGTCAGTTCTTGACATGAATCATTTCAGCTGACATATCTCAGACAGGCCCATCTCACAAACACGAGCTGTGGCTGCCTGGGTTGCAATAAGCTAACTGTCTACAGCCCCCAAAAGAATGGGAAATTCAGTTCTTTCTTCTGCTGAATATTCTGCCTCTTCTCAGAGAAGATGTTCTCTCCTAAGGAAGTCTTTAAAAATATATCCTTACTGCTCTGGACCTTGAGTTAGCCAAATATTTTAGCCTATAAGAGCTTTAAAGAAACATCCACCAAGTCATAGTGGTAATTGACTTTAGGACAGCTTGATCAGTGTCCTAATGCCCAACTCCTAGCTATCCAATCTGCACTTCCATGAAATTCCAAATTCTATTGTATTTTGCTCTTACAGCCTGAAAGACTGGGTTAAAGAGTCACATGCTATCAATTTGGTGGCCAGGTGGACCTGCTGCAGGGTTGGCCTCTGGGTGACAGACAGAGGAAGAGAGTGGCAGAGCCAGATAACAAATGACTGTTTAATCTTAAAAATCAGGGCCTGGCCCCCATGCCGGCAGATACCAGCTGCCAGCCTGTCCAGTTGCCCTTGCTGACAGCCACACGGCAATGTTGTGATGAATTATCATGTCTGATTGACCCAGTGAAAGATGGTCTTTTGTTCATTTCTCTTTTCTGGAGGGTAGACTTAGAGGCAACTACAGGGCTTGGATCTAAGGAAGTTTCCAGCTTCCCACAACTCTCAGGGAGAGAGCCAGTACAGTGGGGAATTCATCTAACAGTGTGGCAGGGGCTGACTGGGAGGTGTTTGAGTTGGGAGGCATCTAGACAAGCTGGGGTTCAAGTCCCAACTCCCTACTTACTGGTCATCCAACTTCACTCAAGCTAAAATGTTATGTTTTATTTCCGCATCAGTGAAATAAAGATAGTGACAGTGCCTACTGTATAATATCATGAAGAAGATTAAATGAAATAATAATGAGAGTAAAATGGTTGATGGTTCCTCGCACACAGTATCTAATAAATATTGGCATTCAGTAAGAATTATTCTCATTATAATTTGAGAAGTGTGACCACATATTTTATTTTGTATACCAGAACATAGCATATCACCTGATACTTAGTCTGTCTTTGTTTTATTCAAAGCTTCTGACAGATTCCAGACAGACTTTAGTTTCCTTAAGGATAAGATGCAGCTACCTTCACTAACTCCACATGCTGTTGTATGCGGGACATATGATGATTTAAAATAAAGACCCTAGCTCAGTCTTTATGAATGAGGCAACCCACCAGAGATAGTATTGGCTGTTCTAGAACATTTGGAGGGAGGCTGGAGGTTAAAGCAATTGCCACCTTCCAATGATTTGATCAATCATGCCTGTGTAATAAAGTTTTCATAAAAACCCAACAGGACAAGATTTGGAGACTTTCAGGGTTGGAGATTCAGGGAGGCCAGAGTGCTTAGAGAGGGCATAGAAGCTCCACGCCCTTTCCTCATGTCTTGTCCCGTGCATCTCTCCCATCCAACTGTTCCTGAGTTATATCCTTCATTAAAAAATTGGTCATCTAGTGAGTCAATGGCTTTCTTGAGTTCTATGGGCCACTCTAGCAGATTCATTGAACACGATGAAGGGGTGGTGGGAACCTCTGATTTACAGTCACTCAGTCAGAAGTACTGGTAACAGCCTTCACTTGTGATTGTTATCCTGGGTGAGAGGGATTCATCAGCACCTCCGATTGGTAGCCGATTGGTCAGAAGCACAGTAACCACCTGCAATTGGGACTGGCATCTGCAGGGGTGGAGACCAACTTGTAGGACTGAACCCTTAACTTGTGAATCCCATGCTATCTCCAGGTAGAGGGCGTCAGTACTGAGTTGAATTCTCAGACGCTAGTGGGGTGTTTGGTGTTTTGTAGGAAGCCCCACTTCGTAACACCCACATTGGAATTATGTCTGGGAACCTAAGTTACCTATCCATCACAAGCCAGCTGTGGGCTCTGCTTCCTGTATCCTCACTCCAGGAACCTGGCTGGCAGCTCACCCACCATCTAAACATCACTAGGAACGGCGAGCAGGGAAAACAGAGCACCGGTTCTTACAGCTTCCACCAGAAGCCACGCCTGTCATTTCCACTCACACTTTATTGGTTCAAGCGAGTCAGAGAGGCACATGCAGCATCAAGAGAGACATTCTAAGGTACGCCCAGAGGGAGCACTAAGGCTGTTTGGTAAAAAGCGCCCATGATGACCATAGCCTGCTTCAGTCTTCTTAATAGCGCTTAGTACTACCTGAAATTATATTCTTTCACTCTTCACATGGTTTTTTTCTGGCTCCCTGGTAGAACCTAAGTCTCTGGAAGGCAAGGGCCCAGTCTTTCAAGTTTACTGTTGTACCATTAACACTGAACAGTACCTGGAACAGAATAAATGCTCAATACATATGCGTTGTTTGTTAGAAGGTTATTGAAAATAGCAAGACGGGTCCCATTAGAAAAAGAACTCTTGGAAACATTCATAGAGCTGTAGTTCAATCATCTTTAACCACTTATCTATTAAGTTTATTCATTCATTTACTTGTTACTTAGTGAATGCAACCAAATGTGTTTTACATGACAGGCGCTGTGCTCAGTGTTGTGAACAGCATGATAAATGAGACACAGTTCTTGACCTCAAGGTACTAACAGTCTAGTTAAGGAGATAGACAAGTAAACAAATAAATGCAATGCAAAGTGATAAACACTGAAGGAGAAATGACAGATTCTCTTTGACTTATGGAAGAGGTGCTTTGCTCCCTCCCAACCCCCATACTGTATATAATAAAAGTACAGACTTAGACCAACTTAACACACCCGTCGATTTGGATATACCTCTCAGGGCTTCAATGCTAACAGCGTTGTCTAAATAATCCATCAAGAAAAACTTCTTAAATTTTCCAGACGTGAGCTGATAAAGTGTCTCTCATTGAGGGGAGGGAAACAGGCAGTAGAGAGAATGGGGAAATGAACACAGTCTCTGGTACTGCATGAAGCGGAGATGTAAAACCTCCAGCACCTGCAGCTTGTCCCTGGCTAGACAGTAGGTGCTGCTCTGTGGTTTACCAGCTGTTCCGCCTCGCTGGAACCACTGCCTAAGAAATGCAGTGGGTCGAAGCAGAGAAGAGAAGAGACCAGAAAGGAAAACAGCTTGCCCTTCATGTAACCAAGTCTCAGCTGGAGCCCCAGACCATTCCAGCTTGCAGAGACACAAGCAGGATTATGCAGAACCCCAATTTTATTCTTATTGATAAGAACATAAACACCTAGAAAGGTTCAGAGGTCCAGGACAGGAAGCACTTAGCAATAGAATAATTTATTCTCTTTGTTTTCTCAGCCTAAAAAAAGCTGTAATTTCTCTCTCTCTGTCTTTTTTAAAAAATATTTTATTTATTTATTTTTAGAAAGAGGGAAGGGAGGGAAAAAGAGAGGAAGGGAAACATCAATGTGTAGTTGCCTCTTGTGTGGCCCCTTCTGGGGACCTGGCTCGCCACCCGGGCACATGCCCTGACTGGGAATCGAACTGGTGACCCTTTGGTTCACAGAACAGTGCTCAGTTCACTGAGCCACACCAGCTAGGGCTCTCTCTTTTTAAAAAAATCAAAAGTAGTCATTTTCTCCCTCCAATTTCTGGTGGTGAAAGAAACACCACCAGTAATAAGAGCAGCAAGTCAATGTTACATATTTCATCTCACAGATATATTGCCAGAATTTGTTAAGGGGCATGTGTACACAGCCCATGGTTGTTGGCAAAAAAAAAAATATTGTCAAGTGAGGTAAGACAAATCAGGAAAGAGAGAAAACAGAGCGATTCTTGTCTTTATTAGCCAGGGCATAATTCAGACCCTATAGGCTGAATGAATCACAGGATTTACATATCTTTATATAACATTTTTTAAAAATGGCCTATAGAATAAATGTAAGAAGGGAAAACTATATTTTTTTCATGAAAATCATGTAAATATTTACATCATGAGTCAAATATCTACTCTTAAAAATTATTGTCAGATGGTCATGAAAATGTGTCCCTCAGATATCCTGCCACAGGGAGCAAAGGTAGCTAATGATCTCACCTGTTGACCCCACTATATCCATACTAATTCATCAGTACAGATCCACCACAGTGTCTGTATCAAGGCCAAGTTTAGCCAATGACTGAGCATAACAGAAATACTAACACAGTCCCACTGAAGCTCCCAGGGGTCACTTAAGTTTGAGGACTGGCGTCAACTTGGCTGACCCTTTGGAACTATGCTACTGTCTGAGACTCTTCTTACCCATTCCTCCTCCCTCTCCTTCAAAGGTATTGAACCTTCTCCAACTCTGTCTTTAACCTGCACAGGTGTTTCCACCAATAAGTCTCATGTACACCTGATTATATCTACTTCCCAAAGAACCCAAATTAACACATGTGCATGCACGTGTGTGTGCATCCAGCTTCTCTGGTGCCCCGAGCACTCACTGTGTTTGCCTGCTGGGTAACCCAGACATGGATATAACAGCAAAGGAACAGAACTACTTTTAATCACACTTAACACTGAATCCTGGATACATGAGCTTAAACATAATTTAATTTCTATAGTCAGCCCAGAAAAGAAAATTCAGTTACTGAAAAAATCTCTATAGCTTTTGTCTTCTTGTCCATAAGGATATTCATCAGTGGGGATGCAGATAAGTTATCCTACAAGAATTGTCACATTTAAATAAACACATTACCTTATTTGACAGTAATTTATAAGTCATAAATTATTGAATTTTTCTTTATTTTTTATGCTACTAGGCCAAGGTTATATTCATGGTTGTCTTTAAAAAAATATATAGACTTGCAGTTCAATATGCAGGTTAACCATATAAATCTATTTCCACTTCCCTTCAACTCTCCTTGAAAGATACTATTTTTATTTTTTAACATGTAAAAACTCCAAAAGACAAAGAGAGAAGATGGAAAAAAAATGAATATTTTGGGAAAATAGTGAGTAGAGAGGCAGTGACCGAAAGACCAGAGCAGAGCAAGCTACAACTTGGTGCCTCAGTGGGGGTACTGAGTGAGGATCTCCAGTTCACCTCCAGATGTCTCACTAGGATAAGAATTCAAAGGCACCAAACACCCCCAAAGGCAGAGGTGAGGGGTCTGACAAAAGAGGCTAGTTGAGTCTGTATTTACAAAGCCAGTAAGACCCCACCTCCTACCCCCTACCCCACTGGCCCTAATGGAGACTACAGGTTTGTCTTCTGTAGAAATGGGGCATGAGAAGCTTGAGGCTCAGGGAGAGACAGCAGCATAAAGGAGGAGTGAAAGGCAGGTGCCTAAAAAGAGTGGGATTTGGGGAAAGCCTGCTCCTGCTCCATAAAATAGTAGAAATGTAGTTTCCTCTCCTCTCTCTTTTAAGGTGGAATATTAGTTGGTTACTTTCTGGAGAAACCGACAGCCATAGAGAAAAACAAATTTTGAGATCACTATAAGTGTGAATAGTCTCAGTGATTTTGGCCCTGAGAAGAGAGAACCTACTGCAACAAAATCTTTAAAATATTAAAGTGGCTTTATATTTGTTGAAAGTGCATCTTGATTTCTCCTTGCTGAATATAATCAGATGTAAGAGGAAAGAGATAAACTGAAGAAGAAACTATTAAGTAAAAAGGAACCAGCACTTAATGATTTGGGAGGCTCCTTGCCTATTCAGATTGCCAAGGATGCTAACATTAGGAAATTTACTGTGGAAAAGCATCTGGAGAGATGAGCAACAGTGTGCCCAAATTCCCTTTTCTTGAATAGAATAGGTGTGTGATTAATGAATCCAAACAATCACCTCAGCAGAAGCCAGGAACAGAGATGAGGAATGATGGGGGTTATTCAGGGAGGATCTATGGAGGTCCCTCTTGTCAAATGATGCGAACCTGGGTAACACACATAGGAGTTCCATAAGGTATCTGAGAACGTTATACCAGCAGAAATGCTGCCAGCCTGCACTCAAAGGGACAGAGACTAGACAAGATAAAAAAATGTTGTCAAATTCCCAAAATTCTATGGGCAGGAAACTGACATGCATTTTGATCACTTTACAGTGAAGACTAGCCATAGATAAGCCTGTCTGACAGACACAGAGAAGCCAATCAGCTCTTCGGTCCCTTCTCTTCCTTATAAAGGAGCAGAGAATCAGATAGTTTAAGGAATATCTACAATATATATGAAAGATCAAAGTAATCAAACAAAAGGAAACCAGAAGAAACTAAGATAATACCCAAATAAGGAAATAGTAAACTACTCCCCCACCCAACATGCACAATATAGCCCCAACTGGAATTCATATTCTGAAAAAGGTAAAAGATGACGTTGCTTTCATGCAATAAGAACAGGATACCAGGAAATAACAACAACCAGGTGATTCTTTAAAAAAATGCTTGAAACATAAAATTTAAATAGTTAAAACTAAAACATCTTTATAAAAGTAAAAAAATAAAATTGAGAAAATCTCCCAGGAAAGAAGCCAAGAGGTAAGAAATAAAAGTACATGAAAATCAGAGCATCGCTCTTTGAGGTACCATATCTAATGAATGGTAGTTTAAAAGGACAAAAGAGTCAGACCCTGTGCACAGAGTGAAAAAGAAAGGAGGAAATTGACAACAATAACAAAAAAAAATACAGCATAATTACCCAATACTAAGGAGACAAGTCTCTGGTACAGTATGTGTCTAGCACTGAATGGGAAAAAAGTAGAATTCACCAAGCATATCATTAAGGAATCCCAGAGTAGTGAGGTTAAAGAGAAGATGTTTAATTCTCCCAAAGAAAAAGACAAGTCACATATAAAGTATCCAAAATCCCCAAAGCAGCCACATCGCTGACAGTAACACTGGAAATAAAGAGATAGAACAGCAAATGATTTCAATATTTTGGAAAAGGATCCCTTCAATCTAGAATTCTCTAAGTAGTTCACCTATCAATCAAATGTGAAAGGAACAAAAAGAAGCCCTGGCTGGTGTAGCTCAGTGGTTGAGTGACAGCCTGCGAATCAAAGGGTCACCAGTTCAATTCTCAGTCTAGGGCACGTGCCTGGGTTGTTGGCCACGTCCCCAGTAGGGGGCACAAGAGATACAACCACAAACTGATGTTTCTCTCCCTCTCTTTCTCTTTCCTCTCTAGAAAATAAATACAGCCTCTTAAAAAATAATAAAAAAGAAGTTTCCAAACATGCAAAGATACAAAAATGGATTTACTACAACCTGTCCTTAGGAAGACACTAGAAAAAATAACCAGCAATCTAAAGAAAGAAGGCATATGATTTTGTTTCTAGGACACAGGCGGCAGACACAGGGCCCACAGGACGAATCTGGCCCTCCACCTTGTTTCTATCTGTCCCGGCACCTTGTTTCTACCCTGCAGCAGCGCCGAGCTCTCGCTTGACTGTTAAGGAGTAGTTACATTTATACAGTCCTGTTACATTCGGCCCTTTGAGGGCAACCGGAAGGCTGACCTGGCCCCCGGTGAAAATGAGTTTGACACCCCTGTTCTAGGAGACTCAACATCATAAGGTAGTGTAGGGAAGTCCAGTGATGATGAGCCAGAGAAACTGATGGGTGACCGCTCTGCAGCCATGTAAGTAGGTCAGATGGGAGTGGTGGCTTAGAGACCATTCTGTGGAACTCAGTAACAGGTGTGCAGAGGATGTGAGGATGCTTTGGCCCTCAGGTAAAAGAAAGGTTGTCGAGAAAGGACATATAAGCATATGACACTACTCACTCCAGCAAAGAACATTTGTATAGTCATTGTCATGTAAATTTTGATTATTAATTTAACAAAGAATTATGATTTAGCTACTGGGATGTACTGCGGAGGGGAAATAAGAGTTTCTAGAAATGCTTCATTTTCCTGTATCATTGTGGAGAGCCAAGAACTATTTTCTAAAAGAAAAATAGTAATCATGAAATTTCATCATGTTATTTATAAGTATGTAGATAAATAATAGGGGATAAATCTAGCATTGTTGACCTTGCAGCCTTGAAGGAGATGAACTAGGACTGACAGGGTAGCAAAGAAAATTTAGGATTATTTGTCTATTTAAACCATGGATGTGTATGGGTTCTTGAAATTGTAACATTAAAATAAAATGCCTTACCCAAATGTAAAATATCTCCCCTTTATATGGATATAAGAGGTTATGCCACAAGTACATATTTTATAATCTGGTATTTTTGGAAACTGAGACTGAAATAAATGTAAGTATTTTAAATCATACTAAATGAGTGACATTGAATTCTCTCTTTCATTAACTAGTTTCGCATGTACATTTATATGTGTGTGTGGTATTCGGTAAACCAGGCTGCAATAGTGTTAGATTCTCCATAACACTTAACGAGCAAAACTGCTCAGGCATTCCCCCAGTACAACACACTGCACCAGCGTTTTGCATTTGAAGAATAAACTTTTATTACTATCAATCCCAGCTATGAAAATCATAAACATCAATGTGGTGAATTCACTCCTCCCTCCGACTTGACACACTGGTGGAACTAATTCTGTTGCTTAAATCAAAATTTAATCATAAGAGTATGCTTGGCAAAGCAAACTCAATAGAAAACCAAATTAGACTACATGGAAAGTGAATTGCAGGGGAAAAATGCCAGGTAGTATTTTTCAATGTTTAACTTTCTTCTACAAATATTAACCCCTACTTTTGCAAAATCAATCCCTTACAGAAATAATCATATTCATTTATCTGAATAATTTTAAAAGTGGTGTACTCTAAAGGAGACTCAGTTTTTGCATGTTTTCCCAACTGATGGGCCAGAGATAGTGGTGTACACTGCCTGTTTCCTAAAAAAAACAAAAAACTGCTGAGCATTAAAAAATTAAAAACTAGTTCTCTTTTATAAACAGATCTGGACTCTTGATAAAGGACCACAAACTGATTCATTTACTCAGCAAGCATTTATGAAGTACCTCCTATATGTGGGATGGACATGGTCCTGGGCACCAAGATACACATGCTTCTTACAGATGACAAGCTGTTACTGTCCATGGTAGTCTGCAAGATGTCACTTCGTTCGGCTTTTCAGTCCTCGAATTTTGCTCATTTTACAAAGCTGTGAGTTAACAGGAATAATAGTTCAGGGCTTTCCTACAACAGAGTGTGAACACAGCCAGTAGAGTGGGACATTCCCCCGCAGGGAGTGCACCGAGCAGTGAAAACCCGCAGGGAGTGTGCACTGTGGCTCAGGCCCAGTGACAAGCCGTTTGTATTGTTTCATTCAATCCTGACAATGACCCCCCATTTTATAAACATTTAATCCTAACAATGATACCCCTGTTTTATGGATGTAGAAACTGAAGTTAGACCTCTTCGTGGGCACAGAATTGAAATTTTTCCACGTTCCTATCCAAATTTAGCTGCCTTTCACTTACCCTTCGGGTCTCATTTCAATTCCCATTTTCTTGGGTATCTCTGCACTCTCTAAAAATTCATTATCGCAGTGCACACTGGCTTTGTGCTGATTGCAGGGTTGTCTCATACCTGTCTGTGCTTTCTTGAGGGCAGAAACTGTACATGTTCTGTTCACTCCTGTAATTCTTGGGCCTGGCACGTGGTGCTGAACAGCAAATACTCAATGGACCAAGAAATGTGCATGCAAATGGACTCGGTTATATGCAGTTTCAAAACATGGTGCTTTAGACAGCAAAACCATTTTGATGCCACTGAACTTTTAGTGACAATTACAGACAATGTGTGGAGTTTCTGCTTGTGAGGTAAACATAAGTTTGTTCATTTTCCTGTGTGTGTGTGTGTGTGTGTGTGTGTGTGTGTGTGTGTAGGTGATACTGAAAGTAATCACTGGGGCCAAATTTCTGCAGTCAAGCCTCATAGACATAAAATTATGGTGGAGGCTGAAAAGAACGCTTTTTTCTCCCTAAATCCTGGATTTACTCTAACAGTTTACATAATTTAATTAATAAGTGTTTATAATAATTTAGAATCATGACCATAGCTATTAATATTTCTCTGCATTCATTTGCTGAAAAACAGATATCTACAAACCTGCTCACTCCCCACTTCTTTTGACCCCTTCTTTCTTTTTTTTTTTAAGATTTTATTTATTTATTTTTAGAGAGCAAAGGGAGAGAGAAAGAGAGAGAGAGAGAGAAACATCAATGTGTGGTTGCTGGGGGCTGTGGCCTGCAACCCAGGCATGTGCCCTGACTGGGAATCAAACCTGCAATGCTTTGGTTCGCAGCCCGCGCTCAATCCACTGAGCTACGCCAGCCAGGGCTTGACCCCTTCTTTCTCCCTCTTGCCCTCCACCCTTTTGTTTTCTATCCACCGCAAACACTAAGGAGTTTTATGACTTTGGAGAAGGTCATTTCTCAGATTTCTTCATCTATAAAATGGGGGCAATGCCATCCAGGATACTGAGGTAAAAAATAAATAACCTAATGTATGCAAAGTACCTAGCGTATGGTATCTTCATTATCTCCCCATCCAACATCAAATGTTAACTGAGAACTTGTACACAACAGTTATTGTCCTAGGATATGGTTTCCCAAAGATGAATATAGGACATAACTCTTGTCCCCGAGGAACAGCAAATATTCTCAGAACAAAGATACAATGGGGTGGTGTTTGTTTTGCTTTTTTGTTTGTTTATTTTCTTTGCACTTGCCTGTAAATTTAGACTCAGGTAGCCATTCTGATTGAAGATAAGTAGAAATCTCTAAAAGGCTATCTAGCTTTTAGCATCCGGATGTTAAATTCACCTCTCTGCAGAACAGCGTGAATTCCTTTGTTCTGAGGAACAGGCAATACTTCTCTACTGCCAGGATGTATCCTTGCTCACAGTGGGGGAGAAGGAAAGTAGAGACATCCTGTGAAAACGGTCATGACGAAATCCTTCAATGGCTCCTCAGTGCTATCAGAGGCCGAGGGCAAGGTCCCGCCAAGAAGAGCACTGCAGACTCAATGACATGCCCGCTGGGTTTGACCAACACACCTATTGATTCCAATGTGTGCCACAGCATGATAAAGACAGGCTAAGTGGATGTCCTACAAAAACATGGTAACTTAGAAATAAAAGACTAGACTATGGATTTCTTGACTCAAATGGTAAATTTGACTCAAATGGTAAATTTTTGCATGTGAATGCAGGGTGGTAAGAGGGATAGGTAGAAGTAGGTCTGTCACTTTTCTTAGCCAGGAGAATGAAGCTAACTCCTTAGTCTAGTGAGGCTGTGGTTTTCTTTACTAATACAGTCTCCAAAGTCAGACTGGGTAAGTCTGATTCCTAATGCTGCCAGTTATTAACTAGGTGATTGTGACAAGCTATTTAATATTTCTCTGATTTTCTTTTTCTTTTCTTTTGTTTTCTTTAGCAATCTACAGACTTTATTTAGATTTCACTGGTTCTTCCCTAGTGTCCTTTTCCATGCGAGAATGCCACCCAATGTCTCTCATTGCATTTAGTTGTTATGTCTTTCTAAAGCTTTTCCTGTATGGGACAACTCCTCATTTTTTCATGACTTTGATACTTGAAAAATTATGTTTTATTTTTCAATTACAGTTGACATACAATATTATATTAGTTTCAGATGAACAACATCACAATTAGGCATTCATATAACTTAGGAAGTGATCACCCTGGTAAGTCTAGTACCCCTCTGGCACCATACATAGCTGTTACAGTATTATTGACTAATGACCTAAATACTTCTAAAAAGTACTGGTCAGCTAATCAGTAGACTATGTCTCAACTTGGGTTTTTCTGGTGTTGTCTCGTGACTGTATTGAGATCATTCAGTTTGGGCGAGAACAACACTGAAGCGCCGTGCCCCCCTCAGTGCGTCTTGTCAAGGGGTACAAGATGTTACCTCTGATACATCGTGTTATTGACAGCGTCAACTTTGATTACATGCTTATGTATTTTCTTTCATGTAAAATTACTAGTTTTTCCTCTACTTAATAATCGTCTTGAAGAATACATTGTATTGGAGGTTTTCTTCATTTTTAGAAATGACAACATTAACCATGATTGACTGATAGAATTCCTTGTGAAGGTTAAATAAACTGATTCAGGTAGAGTCATTAGGAAAGTGTCTTGCACATAGTAAACACCCAATAATGTAAGCTATTATTACTGCACAGAAGGAGGCAATAATAGTACAATTTCACATTATTGTCATTAGGTTCCAACAAAATCGTGGGTGCGGGATTTCCCTTTAAACTACAAAGTACTAAGTTATTACAAGGTATTATCACTTCCCTTATTATTTTTACACATCTAAGTGATTAGAGTATCTCAATAGCTCTTATTTTCATTATCACTAACTTCTATAGAATGAGTGGGTTGGCATACACCATTATCTAATTTCCACTTTAGTTTTGACATCCCTTCACATTCTAGTAGTCAAACAGCAGCTGATTTAAAGAGCACATTTTAAGCATACTGTGAGATATGGCTTATGATTTCCTATTTGGATTTCTGCAAAAAAAAAAGTCTACCCCACAAAATTACTGCCACCCTTGTGGGCAAGAAACATGTCAAGGTTTGACTAGCTAGCACTGTCAGAATAGGTTGTATTTATGATATGGAGAAAATGAGCAGGGCAGTGAACCATTCACTCATTAGTCAGTCATCCTTTATTTAATTTCATTTAGTAAGTTTTTGCTGAACAATCTCCATGTATATCATATCCCGACCAAACAGAGGTACTAAAGAGAGACAAAACAGTCAACACATAGATAGCTACCCTTCTTGGCACTTACATACAAAAAGGATTTATAGTTCATTTCTCAATATTCTCCCCTGCCATTTTAATATCCTTGGTTCTGCTTCTTGTTTCCCTTTGAAATGCTTTCCAATGGATTTCCAAGTAAAATCTATAAAAAATATCAGAAGGCTTATCAGGAGAGACTATTCCCTCTTTCTCTATAGTTATAGAAAAACAAAAGACATCCCCCTACACCAGTTCTGAAAAAGTAGTGATTTAAAAAATTTACAGTATATTAAGTACTGTATTTCAGTTCATTGTGGAGATTTAAATGAAAATGTAAAATCCTATTATTTCTTTTTTGCTATTAATAATGTCTTCAATGATACAGCATTGGCATAAGGATACAGATAAATAAATGAACAGAACAGATTCCACATGTAGACCTGCCCATACATGGCTAATTAATTGCTGACAGATTTTCCATGGTGACTCTTTAAAGAGAGGATGTTTGACTTAATAAATGCTGTTAGAATGTCTGGATGTCCGTTTGCAAAACAAACTGAACCTTGACTCTTACCTCACACCATGTGCAAAAATTAATTCAAAATTAGATCTAGAGATCTGCATATGAGCCATCTAAATTCTAGAAGAAAACATAGGAGAGCATCTTTGTAACCCTGGATTAGGCAAACTTTTTTTAGGACAGAAAAAGTGTAAACCATAAAAAAGATTTGATAAATTGCATTCACAAAAAAGGAAGCACTTTTGCTCTTCTTAAGAAACTGTTAGAATGATTAAAAAAACACTCACAGATTAAGAGAACATACGTGCCAAACATATATCTAATGAAAGACTGGTATCCATAGCATACAAATGTCTCTCAAAACTCAACAAGAAAACAAATGAATCAATAAAGATACATGGATGACAAATAAGCAAATGAAAAGACAGTTGACCTCATCCAGCCTTCGAGACATGTAACCTAAAACTCTGAGGAGGTGCCACTACACACCTGGTAGAATGGATAAAAAATTTTTTTGAAGAACACAATATCGGGAGAAAACTGTACTTGAACAATCATTAAAATAAAATTAAAAAAAGAAGACAATATCTAGTGTTACAGAGCATTTGGAACTTTCATATATTTCTAGTGGAAGTACAAAATGATGCAGCCACTTTGGGAAACAGATTGGCAATTTCCTATGAGTGTAAGCATACACTTATCACACAGCCCAACAATCCCAAGACTAGTTATTTTCCTAAAGAAATGTCATTCATCTATGTATTGTCCTAGATATGTATTTGCTTATCTGTTTTACCATGGACTCACCATGGACACAGGAACTAGTACACTGATTATAACTTATATCTGCTTATTTGGCCCTAGCCCATTCCAAACCCCTGTCTCAATCTGTCCAGTGCAAACACCACTATCCTAAATCTTGCTTTTAAAAAAATCATTCTGTTGCATTTATTTGCATTTAAAAAAGGTATTGTTTATCTCTATTTGGTTTATGGAAAGACTATTATAGTGTTTGCCATTTTTGTAATTTATTTTGTAATCAATATCGTACTACTAATTGTAATGTTTTTATTCAATGTTATACTGCCAGAAATCCTTCATTTTGTTTACATCTGTAGCTGATTCATTTAGACTTTATATTATTTCATTTTGTCATTAGACCAGAATGGCCATACAGAAGACTTCTGCTTGACTGTTCTTACAAAGAGCTCCTGAATATATGTATGAGTTCCTCTCAAAACTAGGTTCCTCTTAGAACCTAGAAGGAAAGTAACTCAGCCCTACAGAACGTGAAATACGTATTAATATAATGTCAACCATTTTTCAAAACAGATGTAGACATTTGACACTCATGCCAGTAGTTAATGAGATAAGCTGTCACTGTACCTCTTCTCTAATATCTGGTATCATTAGACTTTTTATTTTTGCATTCAGAATAAGTATTAAATGTTATTATGTCATGGTATTTATTGCAAAAAGGTTGAAAATTATTAAAGTGACGTTTTGTGCACATGTTATGATCATCCATATTGAAACCACACAGGAATTTATGTAAACAAATTAGTAAAACAGTAATAAAGTTAAGCAAGGTGACTGGGTTTGCAATCAATATACAGGCATCGATTTCATATACAGCAGAAACAAAACAAATAACTAGAAAATTGAATTTTGAAAAGTCATTTGCTGCAGCTGTTATAAAGTCCAATTGGGAATCAAACCTAGAAAGTTCAACTTTGAAGCCCACTTTGCAAGAGTAACTTTCTCATCTACATTTGATGATCCCATTAAAATAACATTCAGCAGTGATGAAAAAGTGAAGGTATCTTCAGAGAAATGAAAACTGAGGAAATAAACTATTCTTAGGTACATGCTGGGCACATAAACAAGAGTCAGATATTCACATTAACATAATAAAGTAATGAGCTTGGGGGGAAGAATAGAATGTGAGTCAACATGTAGCAAAAATATTTTTAAAACAGGTATTGGTTGATTATAGTATAGTGCAATCTTGTGATAATAGACTTTATTGCCCAGTACAACTGAAATCACAGGCAGCGTTCTCGGGGAAGACCAGAGGAGAGGGAGCCGAGCACCTTGAAATCCTTGTCAGACCAGGTGACGATCAGAGTTATTATTTAAGTTTTAGCTTTGCTGAGTCAAAAATATGTGTTAAAGTAATTTCAGAATAATTAATAAAATAAATGTGCATATAGTTATCAAGTAAGTAGAGGAGGAAAAGAAATGTCCAAATAAAGACAAGAAAGAGAAAAATGAATTTAGAACTATCACAGTGTATGTCATGGGCCTGAGATTCTACCCAACATTCCTGTCTTTGGTCCCTCAGAAGCTATCGCAGCTGATGGACCCACCCAGGCCCCATTGGGTCCTCCTGTCCAAGGCAACCAGCTGCTGCTAGAGTGGCTGTTCCTGTCACCACTCCTACCACGCAGGTATGGGATCTGGCTTCCCCAGCAGCTGCTAAAGGACTTGGGTGACACGACCTAGATGTAGAGGGGAATCAGCTTCCCTTTAGGTGAACACTGACCAGGGAGGGAGAGAAGACAGGAGAGAGCCTCGGGGTAAGTTCCATTCTAAGTTCTGTTTTTTACAAGCAGTCTATGTAGAGGCATCTTGCTACTCTGTGGTTACTCCTGCTAAGCTCCTAATTGTGTATTTTCTCTCTCTTTTTCAATTGAATTTATTGGGATGACACTGCTTAATGAAATTATATAGGTTTCAGGTGTGCAATTTTACAATATATTATCTGTATATTATATTGTGTGTTCACCACCCCATGTTATGTGTCCTTCCATCACCATTTATCCCACCTTTACCCTCTTCTCCCTCCCCCCACCTTCCTTTTCCTCTAGTAATCACCGGTTGTTGTCTATGAAGATTTTTTTCTTAATCCCTTCACCTTGCAACCAGCCCCCCAAGCCCATCTCCTCTGACAGCTGTCAGTCTGTTCTCTATATGTATGTTTCTATTCTGTTTGTTAATTATGAGTGATATCATATGATGCTTGTCTTTCTATGACTGGCTTATTTCATTTAGCATAATACTCTAGAAGTCCATCCAGGCTGTTGCAAAATGTAAGATTCCCTTCTTTTTTATGTCCAAGTAATGTTCCATTATGTAAATGTAACACAGCTTTTTTATCCATTAATCTACTGATGAGCACTTGGGCTGCTTCCTAATCTTGGCTATTGTAGGTAACGCTGCAATGAACAGGAGTAATTGTGTCTTTATGCTGCTTTCAGGTTAATGTTATTGTTAGACTGACTGGTTATCCACATTTGACTTAGGCTCTCAATATTATATCAGATCTCCCCCATTTCCAAGCTCTGCAACATGTGGCCCTGTCCCATCCCATTTCAGGGATGCATTCAGGGCAGTGAGCTTGTCCAAGAAATACAAATTGACGTCAGCAGTGGGATGGACTGAAGGAGGGTAAGACTGAAGGCACGTAGAGCAACTTCCCTGTCTGAGTTAAGTGTTGGATGATGCATCTCTATTTTTTACAAAAAAATATTTTTATTCCTTTTATTGTATAGAATAAGAAATTTTATTTTCATTATTTTCATTATATAGAATGATAACACTGAAGATTAACTGTCTGGAGTTATCTGGAATTAACTCAGAAAGGTAAAATAACTTGTCCTAATGTACACAGTACGTAAACCTTGGATTTGAACACTGGTCTAATTAGTGGATTCGCAACAACAATGCTGTGTTTGAAGAACTGAGCAAAGGTCTAGAGAAGGGGTGTAGTAAGTGAGACAATGAGAATGAGAATATAGAGGAGGAGATTTGCCTGAGACATCACTTTTGGTAGAATATAAAGAATCTAGTGTCTTGCCTCCCAAAGGTGGGGACATTTTAGGGAATGATCACAGGGAAGAGATGTCCCTAGATTTCAGCAGAGTTGTAGACACAACAGAAGTGGTAAGCTCAGCTGTGAATCAAAGAACAGCTGGCGGCAAGCTTTCCAATGAAGGTAAGAGGTATATTGTGGGAGATTCAGACAACTGGTAGACTCACTTTAGCAATATTCATTTTCCCCAAGTAAGCAGAAGAATCTTTCTAAAGCATAGCAATAATCATGCTACAACTCTGTTTTCAAATTTTCAGTATCATCCCCAAAGGCTTTAAGACCTACTGTGAACTTCTGACTATGGCCAAGACCAACATTGTCCCCACTGGGTCTTGTTCCTTTCCCTCCTTTATCTAGAAACAGTTTATAGCTAAAATATGCTATTTCATTACACTGGACTAAATGCCATGACCTCCTTATTTATCTACTATAGAGATGAGGCTCACAGTTAAATAGGGGAAAAATATATATATATATAATATACACAAATGTGATGAAATAAAAGTGACAAGGAAGGCATGGACAATTGTCCCTAGTTTGGGAAGGAAAGAGATTATAGCCAAGGCTTTAAAGAAAGGCCATTCAGACCCATTGATTTTTGACCTCAGATTAACTGGCTTTGAATCTCACACTCACCACACTCAGCATTTCATCTCTGATTTTTAATAAATTTTCTATTTCTATTCTAACATAGACCATAGACACTCACCTCAATTTACCCAGTGACTAGGTTAATAAAAATAATACCAACAACACTTACATTATTTAATGAAAATTTAGACTTGGTAGGAGGCAAGCTGAAAGAAGCTGCGTGCGTTAGTGCTTCAACCCTTTTAAAACCACTCTGTTGGATTGTTTGTTCCTGCCCCTTGATAAAATCTGGGAGAATCAAATAACATCGGTTTCCAATTACATTACGCCGTTACCTCAGTGCTCTCAGCTTCAAGATAAGATTAATTTTTCTTGGACAATTTCCAAAGAATTCTTAGGAAAGACACAGGGGGTGATATAAAGACAAGATGAGCTCTGCTCCTTAAGAAGGAATGGCTAGAATTCTGATTTGGACTTGTAGGCACGGCCTTGCTCAGTTCCTGTGGGTTATGGGTGCAGAGGGCATAGCAGTGGAAATCATGATCATTATTTTTAACCAGTGAAGTTTTCAACTCTTTATCATTTCTTCTACTGTAGTGAATTCAGCTGGAACATGGGTAACTTCCCCTGAGATTTCCTTTGCCCTTCCTATAAGAGCTTCCCCTTCTATGCTTCCATTTCCTCCACCCTTCCCTGGCCTCACCTGTTCATTTAAGCATAAGGTACATTTGAGTGAGGAGGCAGCCTTGTGGATTATGCTATCCTACCTGGCGAGAGGAAAGTAAGCACGTTTCACAAGATAAAGCAGGGGACATTGGTCCCCTTCCCTTCTTGCATGGAAATTTCACTCCCCTTAACTATGAACCCCGATTATTGTGATGCCTGAAAAGCTGCAGTAATGGCCCATCTACGAGAGCGCTGAAGCTCTGTTTTTCTTGACCCATCCTTTTTGGGGGATGGTATTTGAAAGTTCTTGGAATCCCCTAGAGATTAAAACATAATCACCAATATGTGGGAGCCATTGTGTTGTATAAAACTTGATCTATGGGTGAAATGATAACATCTTCTCAGCTCAAATCATATTACAGACAAATTATGCCAAAAAGCGTCCTCCCCTGCACTTCAAGAAGGGTCATTGTAAGGTGCTACTCCCTCTTGTTCATACTTTGAAGATTTCCTTGTTTCTGTTAAGGGGGGTATGAGGTCACCTCTTGGAATTAAGTATAACTTAAGACCTTATACCTTAATCAGCATAAGGTTCATTATCAGACATCTGGGGTCACAGCCTTCTTCATCATTCCTTGTGTCATGGCTTAAACTTGGAAGGCACATTAAACACAATTAATTGCTTATTTCAGAGGTTAATAAATAAAGGCCCAAAGAGAAATTAGTATTGTTTCTTCAGCCTCCTTTATCACCAGTCCTCCCTGTTTCAAAACGCATACCTCATCCATGCGAAATAACTTGCAGCTCTTTATTTTGGTAGACTCAATTTTACTCTGTGCCTTTGCATATGCTATTCCCTCTGCTAAGAATGTTTTCCCTACCCATACCCTCTCTAATCAATTGTGCAACTTAGACTACGCTTTCAGGTCTCCACTTAGATTTTACTTCTTATGAGTATCCTTGCATAACCCCTTCTCCCCCTGCCTGAAATAGGTGACCCTCTTCAATAGTGCCACTGCTCTAAGAATATGTTCCACCAAAACACTTACCACTGTTCCTCTCGAGGGCCTGTTCATGTCTTTGGTTTTCACCCTGGATGGTGGGCAGTGGGCGGGGCTTGTCTTGTTTGCCTGGCACAAGGCATGACTACAGTAGGCTTTGCCTCAGTAAACAAAATCCAGCTGAAAGATCCAGAAACAGAACTCAGAAATCCTGCCTCCTTGTTCGGGATGCCTGGTCATTCCTTCTCTGATGTGCCTCTCTTGGACCACTAAGAGTCTATTAGACTCAGTATCTAAAGCTTGAAAGCAAAGTTTTGTTCATATTTTTCCTTATACAGTGTTCTGCCTGTAAGATATTCTTGAATTGCAGTACAATGATTATTTTACTTCTTGTGGGTAGCAAAATGGGAAGTGTATATTTACAGAGAGCATTATATGAGTGACTTTTGGGGTGAGTTTGAACAATGTCTTAGCTTGGGTTTCTAGGAAACAGCCTGAGACAAAAATTAAGTGCTATTGCTTTCTCAGTAAGACCATCTCCGAGCAGCAAGATGAAGAGAATAGGAAACGAGACAAGCAAGGAAGGATGAGGAGCAAATGCAAAATGACACATGGCCACACCTGCCACTGTTGAATGACACCCCTCAGTGAGATCTAGTCCATCACTCCCCAGGTGCCTCAGGCTGGCCATAGTCTGCCTTCTGCATGGCAGAAAGTCATGTTCGGCACAGCACCACGAAGAGAGGAAAAGAGAAGAATTTACTCTCTAGGTTCTTTCCATATCCTTCCTTCCTGCAGTCCAAATACGCCCCGTTAGTAATTCACTCTTCTGCACCTCCACAGTGGCCTCTGGGAAAGCCACTATGAAGGTAGAAAGAATGGATGGGGTGTTTCAAGCAATAGGAGTAATAATAATTGTAATAATAGTTAAAGTATACTGGTGTGTAGGGACATGCTGGAGGTCTGCTGAATAGTCCCGAATGTCTAGAGACAAAGACACAGTAAGGTAGTTGTGGAAGAATGGGAAGCATCAGACCAGGAAAGCAGCTGAATTGCATGGTAAGGAGCTTAAGGTAAAGATTCCTCTGGGTTGCCTCCAGCAGTATCCTAATCATGGGAACTAACTCCCAAGTAGGTCTCACAGTGTGCCCAAAAGGGGGAGAGCCAGGGCTTGAATGGGAAGGCATGCCCTTCATCCCAGTACTAAACTGTATTATTCACAGAGTGTGCTGAAACCTAGCAAACCCAGACTAACAGCAGGGTCAGGTGAGGCGGTTCCACAGAGCCTTTGTTTCAAAATTTAATCTGTTTGCCCAGATGCCAATTGTTTCTCCAGAAACTGGTGGGGGAACGCTGCTGTCAAAGCTCAACCCTTGCTAATCAGTGCACAAAGCCAGCAGGGTCCAAAGTCATTATTGTGTGCTGCGGATAATTACAGCCACACAATCGCGAGGTGGGCTCTTGGCTCCTTTTCTACACAAATCTGCAGGGCCAGATTGCCAAGCAGGTGATGATGATTTACAAGATGAAGAATAAATGCCATTATGGGCACAGGTGATTGAGAGACACAGGCTGCAGACAGAGTACTCCGACCCAGACTGGAAACAGAGCAGGAGAAACTAGAGGCTTCCGTCCAGTCAACATGGCGTCTGCAAAGACTGACCAGCACATTCAATAAGTGCCTTAATGATGCACAGGGAAGGAGGCAGACGTTCAGGTCGTGATGAATAGTTAGTAAAGGCAGTCCCCCATGTGAGACACAGGCTTGCTGTGCATCCCAGGCTGTGCAGACGGATATGGAACAGGCATGACTTGGAACTGGAGATGGGAGTGAGTGTAACGCCGTAGAGCGACAGCTGATAGGCATAATGAGGATGGCTAGAGACATCTGCCTCGCTGGGATGAACACCGAAAACCCAAATTAAAAATGATTTCCAAATTTCCTTTAGGAGCTTGGCGTGTTAGTGATCCAGGAAGACAATGAACCATTCAGAATTTCATGTCCAAATTCTGGCCAGATTGCTACCAATATTTGGGGCTTATGCATTCTAAATTCAAACATATTCAGTGAAACTGGACTCCATTTTACCTTCTGACAGATGTGCCCTAGATTCATCATAAAAAATCTCCGGGACAAACCTTGTTTCCTTTCTAAAGTAATCATTGTAAATACACTTTTAAAGCAAAATCTAAAAAATACATTATGCAAATTCAATTTCATCCTTTGTGTAATATTGGCAAATGGAGGAAGGGGCATGGTCTCTGACCATTGGATTTGTTGCTTTTTTAAAAATGTGTTTGGAGTTCTTATTGCTAACCAAGTTAGACAGCTTTCCAAGCAGCCTGCTAACAAGCCCCTTCGCCCCAGAGTTCCATCAGACCTTAGTGGATGTACTGGCCTATAATAAAAACAACAAAGATAGGAAAAACAAAATGACAAGACCCTTTATATACATAATATATACACATATATACCTCACATGTGTATCCACACATATACCTCATATGTGTATATATATGTTTATATGTTTATATATGCACGCATATATGTTTATGTCTATGTTTATATATACGCATACTTGCTTATATATGTATATATACTGTGTAAATAAGTCATAATATATGTATATATATACACATACTGAGAGGAAAAGTATATATAGTTACTGAAGGAAAAAATATAATTGGTATTTAGTGTATTATATTATACATTACATCCATTATGCTACTTGTCACATGAAATCACATGTATAATATATATGCCTAAGCACACAAATCATTATTTTCTAAGCCATTATTATGGGCTGGAAACTCCATAAAGTACTGTAAAACCATCTCATTTAAAACAGTGATTGTAGTTTGTATATTTTCATCCTGACTTGACAGCTAAGGAAACCAAGATTCAGAATGATTAAGACCATGAAGCCACCTTCATACCTATTGAGTGATTCATGTGAGAATCAAACTGAGGTCAGCCTCATTCCAAAACCAGAGCTCTGAACCCCTACCTTGCACTTCCTCCTTGACCAGAGGCAGGAGGGTGGGGGACGTCAAGGAAGGCTGGTGGAAAGAGCGACTGCCTGATTTGAGAGTTGATGGCTGAACAGCAGAACAGGGGCAATGCTGTTCCAGGCAGGAGCACTCTCCCAAACAAGATGCCCACAGGCAGGAAAAAGAACTGGATCATTTCCTATGGTTTTTTTGGTTCAGGTATTTTTTTTTTCCATCCTCCAAAAAGAAGAGTTGCATAGAAGTCCCTGTTCATAGTGCAAGCATCTGAAGATGAATAAAACCATTGACCAAGGACAATAAAACACTCTGTAATTTTTCTTTCCACTGTCCATGGAGAAACAATAAGAGATCATCCGTCTGATCTTTGATGCACTTAAGATCAGAGGTTTAGAATGATGTCCAGCCTACAAAATATTTTTTTTTGTACCATGCAGTGTTTAAAAAAATCAAATTAGTTGCCAACATTAATAAAATAAGAAATGTAGCAAAAAAAAATCTCAGTCTTCTGGTTTCTCTTTAAAAAGTACAAGATCTCTCATGTGCTGAATGCTAGGTGCCTCTTCACGCAAGTCGGACATTTTCCCAGTAGCCACTGTCTCACTAGCAGTTTTTTTGTTTTGTTTTGTTTTGGGGGGTTTTTTGGCTACTATTGTTTCCTTACACCTCTCTGCTTGACTCATGCTTTCTAACTTTCTGGTTCTGAATGCATTTAGTATTAAGACCTCTGATAGAGGTTATCAACTTATTTATTCTTCAATGACATAAAATGAAACAAAATTTTAGCATGCCTGTTCCCAGCATAACACTGAACGAATAACTTCAATGTGTGGGGTTAACAAATATTTGCCCACTCTTCATGCCAGTATTGTACGGTATCAAGTTTTCTGCTGTGTGGTGCTATTAACATCGCCTGGAATACAGGTGAGTGCAAGCCAATAAAGTACCAAGGGCTCTAGGATTTCAAAATAACGTGTTAAGCCTCATTGACTATAAAGACAAATTACAATAGTACACCATGGGAGAATAACATTCTGCACTTCTAAATGGTCAGATGAAATTTGGAAATTGCTGCTCTGATCACTGAATAAAAAAATATTACCATCATGCGCTTCCCAGCAAATGTACCTTGACTTGTTAATTGTTCAGTCACCCATTGTTAATTATTGAAGACTTGAATGTATTCTTCCTGTGTAATCCAATTCTACACTTACCATTCAGGACAATATTAGCAAACCACTTTTCTTGAGGAAATTCATTAGTGTAAAACTCTGTGTCAAAATAAAAGCAAAAGTTCCTGTAAGTAGAAAGAAAAGAAGTATGTATTGGATCCAGAAGATGTATCAAAATAATTGTGACAGGATGTATGACAAGGATGAAATACTAGGGGAAAGAAATATTTCTTGTAATCCAGCGATGTGTCAAACATTGTGGTAGGTGTTGTGTGTAAATTTACCTTATGCAAACCTGTCAATTAAATATTAATCCTAGTTAGAAGCAAAGGCTTAGAAGGGGTTAAGTAATCAAAGTAATAGAGCCAAGTTTCTAGCTCAGGTTTTTCTGGAAAGAGTTAACAATGAGTATATAAATAGAGGCCTACTCTCTACCTCGAGAGAAATAGTTGCAGGAGTAGTAGAAATGTTCAAATAAAGGTGTGAGGGGTTACTTTCAGGTGTCAGTCTGACTGGGCCACCAGATGCCCAGATATCTGATATAAACCAGATATAAACATCATTTCTGGGTGTGTCTGTTAGGACCTTTCCAGAAGAGATTAACAAGACTAAGTAAAGCAGATTACTCTCCCCAGTGTGAGTGGGCACCAGCCAATCCATAGGGCTTGGACAGAACAAAAAGGTGAGGAGGGGAGAACTGTCTCCCTGCCCAAGTGCTGAGCTGGCACTTCTCTGTCTTCTGTCCTCGAACGGGGACTTAGACCATTTGTGCTCTGGTTCTACGGCCTTCACATTCAGACTGGAACTACCCCACCAGCTTTCTTGGGTGTCCAGCCATATATATTTGTGTTTATTTTGTTTCTCTAATACAGAGGAGGAGGTATCAGGAAATAGACTCTCCTATACACACATCCAGCACTTTACCTTATTTAAATGACTTCACAGGTAAATATTCCATTTTGATTTGGGTAGTCCACAATAACTCTGTCTTGAAAGGCACTACTCCACTATTTTACACCTATTCAATGCAGCATGCAAAATAGTTATTAATTTTGTCATATAATGACTGCTCAGGAAATATTAGCTATTGATATTATTGTCCCAGAATTTTACTGATAATATTGATTGTATCAGAGAGGTATGTGTATGATTTGAACTACTGACTATATGAGTGTGGCAAAAGTAGGCTTACAGTTGTTTGTATGGGAAAAGACATGCAGGTTTTGATTATTACAATAGCTTTATTAACTCAAAAGAATGTCCAATGGCACGGTAAACCTCCGTTTGCCCACCCCTGTATAAATCTGAATGGTACATATGTCTAACATACTGAGGTTCGACTGTGTCACAGAAAAGGGCTGAATGATACGATTGCTCACTCGCACTCCTACGTTACGCTATGGTAACGTACATGCCTGGTAGACTCTCAGAGCCGGATGGAGATGTGAATGAGAACACAAATGATCACAATAGACAGAAGAGTGTCATGGAGCCTCTTACCAAGTCTGCAAGGAGCCAAAAGTTCTTGCCTGAGCTGAGCAAAGTTTGCCAGTTTTTTTAAAATTATTTTATTGTTGTTCAATTACAGTTGTCTGCATATTCCCCCCCACCCACTCCCTGCCATGCCAGCCAAACCCACCTCCCTCCCTTGCTTCCACCCTCCCCCTTGGTTTTGACCATATGTCCTTTAGAGTAGTTCCTGAAAACCCTTCCCCACCACCAACCCTGTCCCCTCCCACCTCCCCTCTGGCTATTGTTAGATTGTTCTTAATTTCAATGTCTCTGGCTATATTTTGTTTGCTTTTGTTTGAATTTTAAAGTTAGAATTTACTAGTTGGATGAAGGGGAGAGAGGATAAAGACATTTCCAGTAAAAGATTTGCATATGTAAAGGCTCAGAGGAGTGAAAGACAATTCAAGGGAAGAAAGTGGAGGGTCTAAGGGATGACACTGAATGAATGGGAAGATGCCCAGTTGCAAAGGGATCAACAGGCACACAAGCTACAGAGTTTGTCCTGTGTAGAACCTGCCCTTAGAAGGGAACATTAATACATCAACCAATGATGCGGCTTTGAGTATGTCTTCAGAGTCCAGCTCTGTGCTGGTTATGGGTAGGATACAGAAATTAATATGCTACCATTGGTGGAAATGTAAGTAGGTTAGGATTCAGTTATTTTCAGCAGATCATGACATTTTATGATGGTGAGTGTGGGAACTTGTCTAACAATATCATTCCTTTGATAAAACCTTTCCATGAGCTTTCATATCTTACAACAGTTCACAAAATCAGCGGGCACTGAAATCCGGGGAGGGTCCTCTCAGCCTCCACCTTGAGAGATTCTGATTTTCTAGGTCTTAGATAGGGCCCGGGGGCTGTATTCATAAATAAATGTATGTACACATGCACACATATAAACATGAATGGGATCATAAAACCGGAGAAATCTCCGAGCAAAGAGTAAATGTCCAGCCCATTGATGCACTCAATTCCTCATGCTTTCGTTTGTTTTTAGTCAGATGAACCACTCCGGGTCTCAGTTTTCTCAACTATAAAATGGGCAACATGATCTTTCCTTTGACAGTCTCACTGGAAATTTGAGGATCAGAAGAGATGATCCTATAAAGGCACCTTTCAAACTATAACACAGAAAAAAAAGGCACTAGGGTAAGCAAGTATTTAGACAGGTAGACATATTTTAATGTTGTCTTCTCCATGGAATTTTGGCACCCGTGAAAATTAAAATTTAAAGCAGCAATACCCAAGTAGATTTCACAAAATTAGGTGTTTTACAGAAACAGATTTCTGTGGTTAGTTAAATTTTGGAAATAATGCACATTTTTAAGTGTTAATTAATCTTTTTAACGGCAAGATTCTGAGCCTTCTGTTTAGTAATGCTATCATTGTCTACTTCTGAGGGACAAGAGAGGCAGGAAGTCTCCAAAATCAATTGACATGAGCACCTTGCTGGGGATGAATTAGCTAATAACCACCGGGTCCCCCACTCCACCCCATCTGCCACCCCCAAAACACATTTTGGAAAAAAGGTTCAGGAAAGGATTCCACTTAGACACACTGTCTTCAGGAAATTTGGCCTCAAGTCCCACCCAGCAAAGGGATCATCTTTTCAGGTTTATGAAACATAAGGCTTTTAGAGAACTAATGAAAATCTCAAGAGAGGCACTAGAGTAGATTAGATTATTTCCCTGAAGCTCAATAAAGCCACAGTATATTTTGAAACAAGTTGTTTTATAACTACAATTGCATTTTAAAGCATTTGAGATCCATTAGAGCCATCATTTTCTGTGTCACCTTTGCCCCTCACTGTGTGACCCACCTTATCTGTCTTCATCCCTGAGCTTCGCTGCTGCGTGAGGCCCATCGAGAGTTATTATAAATCAACTGGGTTCAACACTATTCACTTATGGAATCATCGCTTCCCGCAAAGCCAACTCACTCACTGTTTCCCTCCGATATGTATTCGTATCTAATTTAGTTTCCATCCTGTGGCTCATGTGCTCCCCTCTGCCGAAATGCTTCCTTATTATGCTTCACTCTTCTTTCCCTCTGTCTTTCCCTCTCCCTTTCTTCTGTCTTTCCTTCTATCCACCCACCTACCCTCATTTGCCTGCCACTGTTACGTACTGGATATACACAGGTAAGTCCTTTTCTTTGGTTTCAAGATGTTTAAGTAGACAAACATGTCGAGACACTGACTACAAACAGACAACCATCAGTCCATATATAAAAATAGAACTCTGTCCCACAACTTGCAGCAACCTGCCTAGGAAACCAACCTCTTCTCTACAATCAGCTACCTGGAAAGTCAGCCTGGTGTAAGTCAGACTTGCAGGAAGCTAACCTGCTCTCTCTAGTGGCAGTCCAGATGCTAAACAATAATGTCCTTGGCCTCAAATGGCCAGGATTTGATTAACAACTGGCAGCTTTCCTAACTTTTGTCCCTGCTTCCAACATAGGACTAAGCAGGGAAGGCCAACAAGTGCATAGCCCTGTCCAATCACGTAAGATGCCCCATTTCTAGTTACTTACCTCCAGTTTCCCCATCACTCAGGCAGTTGATGGAATGGGGTCTGTATTGGAGGCATGTAATGCTCTTTTCCTCTCTAAAAATTCCATCACCATCCCCAGAAGCTCACCCATCATCCAGGTTTCATGTGCTGCAGCAAAAGAACAGATCGTGGAGGCAAAGATGGATAATATTGGTCCAGTTGCTAAGAAACATAGAACATTTTTAAATATGCCAGGTCACTATCCCACAGAGAAACCAATAATAAGTCATGTCTCCATAGTAACCCACTATGAAAAGGATGTGAGTGGAAAATAGAGGAAACTGAGAATGGTAATCAGTAATAGTTAAACCTGAAGAAGGCGGAGTAACAAACTGTTGAATAAAGTTAAAATACTCAGAAAGGATTAGTAGGCAGAGAATGAGCTTTGGAGTAGAAGTGACTGGGTTACAACGGCAACCCCACCACGGAAAGTTGAAAGAGTCTGACCAAACAGTCAAACTCTCAGAACTGTATGTTCCCCAGCTGAGCAGTAAAAGTGTTAAGTCTTGTCCTCCTTAACTCCCAGGGATGTTGTGAGTTCAAGGCTTCAGAGATATCAAATATTTCAAAAGAATCACTAGCATCTTTGTCTTCAAAGGGGCACATTGTCTCTCATTATATGACACAGTAAATGAACCAAAGTCTGTTTTAACTCGGCTCTGACTTGCATTATGTGGTAGAAGTTTCTGTTTGCAATGGATGATCCCTTTGGTTCCATATCATTGGGCTGATGTGAAGTTAATTGGTTGTTTGCAAGAGAGAGCGTGTATTTGGAGCTTTGGAACCTAGGCTTCATCCCACTGTCCTCTTAATTATTTGTATTATCCTGAGCAAGTCATTTGGCCTCTTAGAGCTCAATTTTCTTTATTTGTAAAGTAATAGTAGTAACATTAACAAGCACCATCCTTCGACTCTGGCAAATGGACACTGTCACTTTACTTGGAACACTTTGAGGAAGCACAAGCTAATATGTTCTTGCAGAAACAGAAGAACACATGTGGAAGTGGGTCTTGAGGATGGTGAACCAGGTGAGCAGACTATGATACTAAATGGGGGAGCACTTACTCGCAGGGGGACACTTACCCAAAACTTGGAATTTGATATCTTGACCAGTCTGAACAGTCTGATTATATGAAAGCCTCCTCAAAGCCTGGAGTCAAGGATGACTTGCAGTAAGATATAGTGGAAGTGCCAAAATTTCTTTGGCATAGTATCAACTAAGGGGTTTCCTTTGGGCTTGATTTTTTCCATCAAATCAGAACAACACACCTTCTGCCCCCTGAAGTGACTTGATATGTTTCCCTGGCTGCCATCCAGGTTGTTACTGCGGCCACAACAAACACTAGTAGGAGCCACACCTGTAGCATCACCTGGAAAAGAGAGATTGGCGATTCCATAGTGTTTGCATCCTGGACTTGGAAAAGGGAAATCGGCACCCCAGCATCATGGCCGGCCGGACTGTACCCATGAAGTCTCAGGTCTATATTGCCAAAGTAGAACTTCTTCCATTTGCCTGAAAACATGCAACGACCTTTCAATAAAAAATAGATGCCTCAAAAATAACTCTTTTCTCCTTAAAAAATTTTCCCATTGTCCCTCATTGCATCCAAGCCTAAGTAGTCCCTACATGAAAATAACTGTGGTACTTGTCTAATAGGAATGACAGGGATTGGGGAGACATGACTGCAAAACTCATTGACTTGGAGGATTCATCCATAATTCAAAATTGATGTTCTGAGAAGGACTAGACAATAGTTAGCTTGGTTGGCTCCTTGAACCTCAGACACAGCAATAACCTACAGTACATGAGGTGAAGATGTAAGCAGTTCTTTGGTATAGTATTGAGGAAAAACTCAGAATGATCTAGGAAGTGGGGATGTTACAATGGATTGACTATACATAGCCACATAACTGTGTTCCCCAGGAAAGCCTAAGGATTTTTTTTAAACCAAGGCAATAAGGAATATAATGAGCCAGAAAGTGGTACCTTAAGAAGGTCGGCAGGGAATGCCCTTTTATAGACTGGGGCCCACTTCTGGCTTGGAGTTGCTTCCGGGGAAAATCGTGGTCTATTCTCTCTTGGCTCCCCGTTTATAGAAGCTCATAATTAAGTAGGAGTTCAACAAATCCCTCCACATTTCGGATATTTAAGCCAGGTGCTAAAACTATCTCAGCTATGGAACTGAACTTAAATGAGCTGTAAGTTCTGTATTTCCTTTCTTCCAGGTTTATTTTTAAAACACTTATGTTTTTAGTCATTTCTCCCCAAGAAATTTTTATTTCTAGAATAATCTGGATAAAATAATGCCCCCAAATGACTTCATGATTGCTTATGTGTCTGTGCAATACTCTGCTTGCTTTGTCTGCCTCTGGATAGGATAGAAAATAGAAACTTTGAACTTTTGGGTCCAGTGAAAGCAAAAAGAGGCCATTGGATATCTTCAGATTCTGTTCATGACAATGGATAAAAACCTTCCGAATTAGGGGCAAGTCATTTTAAACAAGCCATTTCAAACTGGGATATTTCTATGAAATTGCCCTATTTTGAAGGCTGTCCAAGAGCTTATTTTATTCCCTCAATAAAATCTCTTCCTACTTATTTTCTATTTATAAAAGACTCCCTCCATTCCCTCACCAAATGTTTGAGTTTCAACTCATCTCAACACCTGAAAGCCCAGTTATCTTTTGAAACAGAGAAAAACACCCTTCTGTAGAATTTAAAATTGGTGCTCACAGGACAGAGGGGAATCCAGGACAGCTTGGTCCCCAGTGGCCTACCAGTTAGGGTTTTCTTAAGGTAAAATGTGAGTCTTTTATCTGTGCAGGCCCGATGGCCAGCATTGGGCCAGCAAGACAGCAAGCACTCAGGGACTCTTGACTTGGTTGTCCTTTTTGACTTAGAATAGTTCTAAACATGTAAAATGAGCAGCATGTCATAAATAAGCATAGTCGATTTTCTGAGTGTTTCCCATGTGTGAGCCACTTTTCTAGAAGCTTTACATGTATGTTTTCATTTAACTCTTATCTCTTGCTCTTATCCCTATTTCTAGATGAAAACTGAGAAACACATTGTGTTTGAATGACTTGCGCAAGGTTATACGGAATAAGGCTCCATCTTTCTAAATCTTAGGCTAATAAATGTGGATTACATTATTCCTTCAACAAATTATTCTTGAGCACTATACCATGTGGCCAAAACTGGGCTCTAAGGTCAGAAATCGCTACCCAGGACAGGTCTAATCCTTGTCTTCACAGAGCTTGCGGTCAAGGGGGTTGGTGATGACCAGTGCCCATCATAGTCAGAGGAGCTAACAGCCAGTGAAAGCTGATACTACCACTAATAACAATAACACTGTATACTCATATTTGTGTAACCCTTTGATATTCATGAGTGTGTCTGTGGCCATTAATGCTTTTGACCTGATGCAGGACAAACATGTCCCTTCTTACTTTAGAGATGAGAAAACCGAGGCTAGCACAGGATGTAGGACTTGCTTGAGGATCACAAATCTGGTCAATGGAAAAGCCATGGGTGGAATTTCTTTATTGAAGAAAGTTACACTTATTTATTGGTGAATGAAGAAAAGAGTGCATTACATTTACAAATAATTCATGGTATGTGGTGTGTCAAACGCACACACACAATTAAAGTCTTAGCAGATAGTTAGCTTTGGGATCTTAAAAAAGTGACTTTATTTCTTTGTCTCTCAGGATATATAAAAACTGAGCTAAGCTGAGTAGTGTGTTCCTTCCCTCTGACCACAGAGATCGACTTAGGATGAATATGTAACTGAAGCCAGTCCAAATATTAGTAAAGCATTCGATAATAAATATTTTATTAGTGGTAAATATTAGATAATAACACAAATGTTGAACCAAAGGTTCTCTTTCCTGTTGGATATGAAAATGAAGGCATGCAGTGCTAAAAAATTGTTGGCAACTATTTTTGGACTATATGGAAAATCAGACTTAGGGTGGAACCAGCCCTGAAGAAGGCTACCACTGTTCAGCATCATCTGAGTATCTGACCACATAGAGCTAGCCTTGGACAGTATCAAAATCTAAAATCAAAGTAAGGTTTCCACTGAATGTGTATCACTTTCACACAATTGTAAAGTTGAAAAATCATAAATGAAACCATTGTAAGTCGAGGACTGTCTGTATGCACACATGAAGATCAGTTCCAAGTCTTGGATCATATAATTCTGAGCCCATTTCATTTCCTTGCATCCTTGACATTGGGGCAGGAATGAAAGAGCAAACTGGTGGGATCTTGGAAGGCAGATGAAATGACTCCGGTTTATGTTTTCATCTAGGAAGATGCCTAGTGAAGAATGGTGCTAAATAATTGCTTTTTAAAATATATATTTTATTGATTAAGCTATTACAGTTGTCCCATTTCTCCCCCTTTATTCCCCTCTCTCCTGCACAACCCCTCCCACCAGCATTCCCCTCCTTTAGTACGTGTCTATGGGTCATACATATAAGTTCTTTAGCTTCTACATTTCCTATACTATTCTTACCCTCCCCTTGTCTCTCTTCTACCTACCATTGACACTACTTTCCTATGTACCTTTTCCCCCTCTCTCTCCTTCTCACTCCCCCACTAATAACTCTCATGTGATCTCCATTTCCAAGATTCTGTTCCTGTTCTAGTTGTTTGCTTAGTTTGTTTTTGTGTTAGGTTTGGTTGTTAATAACTGTGAGTTTGTTGTCATTTTACTGTTCATATTTTTGAACATCTTCTTTTTCTTAGATAAGTCCCTTTAACATTTCATATAATAAAGGCTTGGTGATGATGAATTCCTTTAACTTGACCTTATCTGAGAAGCACTTGATCTGCCCTTCCATTCTAAATGAAAGCTTTGCTGGATAGAGTAATCTTGGACGTAGGTCCTTGCTTTTCATGACTTGGAATACTTCTTTCCAGCCCCTTCTTGCCTGCAAATTTTCGTTTGAGAAATCAGCCGACAGTCTAATGGGAAATCCTTTGTAGGTAACTGTCTCCTTTTCTCTTGCTACTTTTAAGATTCTCTCCTTATCTTTAATGTTGGCTAATGTAATTATGATGTGCCTTGGTGTGTTCCTCCTTCAGTCCAACTTCTTTGGCACCCTCTGAGCTGTGTGGACTTCCTGGAAGTCTATTTCCTTTGTCAGATTGGAGAAACTCTCCTTCATTATTTTTTCAAATAAGTTTTTCAATTTCTTACTGTTCCCATTCTCTTTCTGGCACCCTTATGATTCAGATGTTGGAATGTTTAAAGATGTCCTGGAGGTTCCTAAGCTTCTCCTCATTTTTTTGAATTCTTGTTTCTTCATTCTGTTGTGGTTGAATGTTTCTTTCTTCCTTCTGATCCAAACCATTGATCTGAGTCCCAGTTTCCTTCCCATCACTGTTGGCTCTCTGTATATTTTGCTTTATTTCACTTTGGGTAGCCTTCATTTGTTCCTTCATTTTGTGACTGAGCTCAATCAGTTCTGTGAGCATCCTGATTACCAATGTTTTGAACTGTGCATCTGATAGGTTGGCTATTTCTTCATCGCTTAGTTGTATTTTTCTGGAGTTTTGATCTGTTCTTTCTTTTGGGCCATTTTTTTTTTAATCTGGTTGTGCCTGTTACATAGTAAGGGGTGGAGCCTTAGGTATTCGCCAGGGCAGGGCAACCCACCCCACTGTGTTGTGATGCTATACGTGGGGGAGGGGTCAGAGGGAACAGTGCTGCTAGCTCTGCTCTCTGCCTGCTTTCAGTCACTTTCTCCACTACCAACAAGCAAATTGGACCCTTCTGGTGCTGATTCCTGGGTGGGTGGGCTTGTGTATGTTCTAGGACCCTGTGGGTCTCTTCAAGGAACTCTCCTGTGAAGCTGGGAATTTCTCCTACTGCCATGTCAACCCCTACAGGTGTTTTCAATCAGAGGTTTGAGGCTTTATTTCCCCTCGCTGGAACCCTGGGTTGTGTGGTCTGTCTTGCTCCCCAGTTGTTCCTCCCAGTTTGTCTGCACTCAAATGTGGAACCACCTCATCTACAATCCACCACCTTGCTGGGTCCGCCAGCTGCCACCTTGCTGCAGGTCCTCTCCACCCAGCTTTTCGTCAGCACCCCTGTTACAGGTCTGGATGAATGTTTCTTAACTGCTTGGTTGTTGGACTTCCATACAGTTCAATTTTCTGTCAGTTCTGGTTGTCTTTTGTTTTTAAATTTGTTGTTGTCCTTCTTTTGGTTGTGTGAGGAGGCACAGTGGGTCTATCTATGCCTCCATCTTGCCAGAAGTAATAATTTCTTTTTAATAAATGAACAAATGTAAATACTGACTCAAGTCATTAAAAATTATGAGAGAGAAAAGTGTTTTTTAATCTGTGTCAGAAAAAAGTCTTTTTTAGTCTAGGAAGTTTCCTTGGAAAGATCTGGGAGAAAGATATAGAAAATATTCTAATGAAATATCAAAAGTCTCACCTTGCTTTATCAACTGACATCTCAAGTTTAATCATTTGTTGGGAATTTCTTGTAAAAATGTGGTGTTTTTTTCATCTCTTAGCTTTACATACAGCCTAGAGTCCCAGCAAATTCTTCCAGACACCAAACACATTTTCTGAAAACCACTTACTGAGTTCTTTTTGTGTGTTGGGCACTGAGCTGAGAAATACTCATGCATCACCCTCTTAAATCCCCTCAATAGTCCTACAAGTATTAGGCATTTTTAATCCTCATTTTACAAATTACAAAACTGAGGTTCTGAGGGCTAAGTAATTTCACAAACATTACATTGCTAATAACTGGTATCGCTGGACTTTAAACCAATCCGTGCAATTTCAACTCTGTTATGCTATCATATCACAAGGTTCATAGGCATGGATGGTTCATGGGCCACACCTCACAGATGATAAGATCACATTATCATGGGGTTAAGCTTCCTACTGCCCTGCATAAAGGACTGCCTATTCTGCTAATTATGCAAAAGAAAACAAGCAGGGAGGGATCCTGTGATTCTTGGACTGTTACATAAGGCTTGGTATTCTATAAAACGGTTGCTTTGGTTGGTCTAATAAATCCTATGGTTGCAAGTTTCGGATTGAGGCTACCAGCGTTATTTTAGAGGAAGTTAAATGGTGGGTGGATAGATGGTGTAAAACTATTTTAACTTTAAGATTACCTTAGAATTACTCCCAGATTGTCTCCTGCCTTTGAGGCTCCATCAGTCTACATTCTGGAGTGTTGGGGAAATCTGACCCAGTGTCTACTGCCATCCAGTGTTTGTGTGACTTTAGACAAATCACATCACATTCCTGGGATCAGATGTCTCGTCACCTGCAAAGTGACATGTTGGGAACAGATAGCCCTTAAGGATTCATCCCGGCCCCACCAACTGCAGCCCACATTTCTGGCATGCTTGAAGGCCACAATTTATCACCACCACCCCCAAGACTTAGAACTTCCACATTTGAAAATATGCATCCAACTGCTTATTCTATCAGATAACTAAGGAAGCCCGACCCCTATAGTAGGTTTCTTTTCTTACCCACTCTCTGTACATATTAATAAAGAAAGGGCTATAAAGAAATGTACTCTAATTTGTTATTCAGTCTACCTGATTCCTAGGTTGATGAAAAGTCAACATATTTACCTGGAATGTGATTACTGTTCACATTTGCCAACATGAGCTAAATACTCACAAAAAGCTGTTGGATTGAAACTGCATGAGCCTAGAGCCAATTTCTGCAAACACAGCCTGTGACAGCACAGCAAAGTGATGGAGGGCTCTGAGTCCCCTTAAGGGTGTGGGATGAGGGAAGGAGGTTCTGGAGATAGAGGCACGGCAAGGGCCACTATCAATGGAAATGACACCATCTTTATAATCTCAACCTTGGGGCAGATCTTGGGGTCATCTAAGAATTCAGCAATATTACACTTTAGCTATGTTCAGGGTTTGGGATTCACACATCCAGGGTGTGAATCCAACTCTGCCACTTACTAGCTAGGTGATCCTAGAGATGCTGGTGACTCCTTATCCAGTGTCTGCAGCCAGATCTCTCTTATACCCCAGATTCGTGGATTCCACCTGAACATGTCTCAAAAAGCTCATATTGGGCATGACCAAAATGTAACTGTTCATTTTCATCCCTTCCACAAACCCACAGTTGTGGCCACTTTACAATAAACCTACAAAAGAGGCTTGAGAGGTGCTTGTCCCCGGTCATCCAAGTTTAAGTCTTGTCTGGCTAATGGGTATTGTTGGACTATGATACAAACAGGAAGCCATTTTTCTTAAGGAATTCCTGCATTTACAAAAACCCAGCATGTATGAAGATGAGGATGAAGAAGAGGAGAAGGGCAACAGATGAAGCACAGATGAAGAAAGACGATTGAGGAGGCAGGCTATGGGCACAGAGTGAGAAAGTATGAACAGACTGTGTGCCACCTGCTAACTCGCTCTCATCTGTTTATATTTCAGATCCTGCAACCAGACTCTGGATGCCCAGAGACATATTTTGTTGTTATTTCTGGCAGCACATTTACAAATTAGAAAATTGTGAATGCAAACCTCAGCCCTAGGGGGCTGTGCAAATGAGGTAACAGTTCATCAACTCTCAAGGCTCATCTCCCCATTAACCTGTGTGAAAACAGAGGTCGTGACTCCCAGGAAATTAGAGCTGCAGCAAGATGCATGCCAGAAGCCAAAAGGGGAGGTGAGGGAAGGTGAATTTCTCCTGAGATTGGGAAAGCACACAATTCTCTGCAGAACCTCTAGACACAATGGAAACTCCTTCATTGTTCCAAGAGCACAAAGTAAGCACCTTTGTTTTCAAAATTATAAAGACAGAAAAATATAATTATCTTTTGTAAGTACAAAAAATGCAAAAATAAATGAAAATTTGATCATGATAACACAAATGTATTTTGAAGTACAAAAATAAAAAAATAAAAATTTTCCCTGTCTATGCTTTCCCATACTGAGTTTTGAGATCATACTATAAAGATTCTTCAGCACCTTCCTTCTTTTCCCACATAATTGTGTATAGCAGATACCTTTCCAGTTTGATACAATCTTGTTAGCTCTGCTTTATTATTTTTAATAGTTGTAGAACACCTCACTATGTTCCATTTAACTTAAATGATCTGCACCCCATTGGAAGTCCTTTAGGCTGTTTCTCTTTTTGATATTACTAATATGATTGTGATAAAAATTCTTATATAGATATCTTAAGACTCTCATGCTATTACTTCTATAATATAAAGTTCTATAGTTTAAAATTATTTAAGTGGAATTGGAAGGACATAGGTTATGCAACTTTTTCAATTTTGATAAAAATTACAAAATTACTATAGTGATTTAAACTTCCAGTAGCATATGAGTATCCATTTATATGCTCTCTTGTCTACCTAGGGTGTTTTTAATGTCTTAAATTAATATGTGTAAAAACTATTTCTTAGTTTATATTTTTAAAATATTAGTTAAGTGAAACATGATTATGTTCAGAAGGATTTGTATTTTGTGAATTTCCTTTATGGTCATTACCATAACATTGTTTTTAATTTTTTTATTGAGTTGTAGAATATATTTTCAAGGTTTTAACTTTGTTTCTCAAATACATTGTAAATGTATCACAAACACCATTATGGTATATTGTATCAGACAGAAGTTTTGAATTTTTTAAGTAGCTCTATTGTTTCATCCTTTATCTATGGCTTTAGGAGTTTGTTGATAGAAAGGCCTTTCCCAAGCCTATGGTATATAAGGATTCTAATTAATTTGTCTTACAATTTCCAATGTTTTTATTGTGGCAAAATACACATACCATAAGACTTACCATTTTAATTAATTTAAGGTGTGCAAATCCAATAGCATTTAGTACATTCACAGGGTTTTATGACTGTCATCTCCATCTAATTCCAGAATGTGTTTGTCTCTTCAAAAGGGAACCCAGTACCCTTTAGAAGTTTCCCCTCCATCCCCCGTCCTCTGGCAACTACTAATATGCATTCTGTCTCTGTGGCTTTGCCAATTCTTATATTTCATATAAATGCAATCAACAATATGTACCCTCTGATGCCTGCCTTCTTTTACTTTGTATAAAGCTTTCATGGTTTATTTATGTTGTAGCTACAGTAAGTAGTATCAGTACTTTGTTTTTATGGCTAAATAACATTCCATTATCTGACTATATCACATTTTATTTATCCATTCATAAATTGTTGAGCCATCTGGGTTGTTTCCACATTTTGGCTATTGTGAATAGTGCTTCTGTGAACAACCATGTACAAATTTCTGGTAAACACCTGTTTCCCATTCTGTTATGTATATATGAATTTAACAGAGTGTAAAGGAGGGCAGAGGTATCCTCCCTCTATTTTGAAAGGGGCAGACAGAGGGGAAGGAAGACATGTCCTTGTTACTTGTGTGAGCTCATTACAAGATGCTTTTTTATATGTGTATCTTGCTAATACATGATTCACATAGTTACTAGTTTTCTTGAATCATTCCAGTGGGAAGTAATTGCTAGAAGAATGGTTCAGGGAAATGAAAAGGATTACTTCTTACACTGAGTCAGTGCTAAGAGAATCTATCAGTGGTTGGAGGGACCAGGAAATGGTATGACATAGTCTAGTGTCAATTTCAAATCCCATCAACAGGATAATGAGTCCTACATACTTTCTATGAGCTATGACAAGCTATTTATACTAATAACCCTCCTGAGGAAGAAGTTGGATGATTGGTGGATTAACAACAGAAATTGATCTGCACACCCACCTTCCTGCATACAACATATTTTTAAAAGGTTCTGATTCCTGAAGGAAAAATTAGATGGCTATAGTTAGCACAGTCAGGGAATTGGGCCCAGGATGAGAAGCTTCCTATAACAAGCTTCAAAAGATCACATCAGCATTAGGAGACATTATTAAGAAAGTTACATCTCTTATTACTGAAGGGAAATAGTATTATCAAAATATAAAGCTATTTTTAGGATGCTCTACCCTAGTGCCAGGATGTTGTCTACATAAGTGCCTCTGTTAGAGGCAGAGAAACAAAAAAGGCTGGTAGAGCACAACGCCCAGTCTTGGAAGCAATCCATGAAGTTCAAGCTCTCACCAACAGGAGCTTGAAGAAATTGGGAGCCATGTCCCTCGAGAGCACATACTGAAAAGGTACCTATTTCCTGATGCTGGAGTTTTCATGATAGAGAGATTTTCTCTTATTAAAATATATTTTATTGATTATGCTATTACAGCTGTCCCGATTTTTCCCCCTTTGCCCTCCTCTGCCCAGTACCCCCATTTCCTCCAACACTCCCCTCCCTTAGTTCATGTCCACAGGTCATATAAATTCTTTGGCTACTCAATTTCCTATACTGTTCTTAACATCCCCCCATCTATTCTGTACCTACCAATTTGTACTTCTTAATCCCTGCACCTTTACTCCCATTTTCCCCCTTCCCTCTCCCAGCTGATAACCCTCTAAATGACCTCCATATCTATGATTCTGTTCCTGTTCTGCTTGTTTGCTTAGTTTGTTTTTTTAGATTCAGTTGTTGAGAGTTGTGCATTTGTTGCCATTTTAATATTCATAGTTTTGGTCTTCTTCTTTTTCTTATATAGGTCCCTTTATCATTTTATATAATAATGGCTTGGTGATGATGAACTCCCTTAACTTTACCTTATCTGGGAAGCACTTTATCTGCCCTTCCATTCTAAATGAGAGTTTTTCTGGATATGATAATCTGGGTTGTAGGTCCTTGATTTCCATCACAGGACCACTTAGAGTAAGCATCACCTTATGCTAATCTGCATAAAACATGTCTTTATTTCTCAGCTGAATCAAATTACTCAAATTCTATAGGGGTTGAAGTTACTTAGGAAAGGAAACAAAGATCCCTTCCATGAGCCACAGATCAGCAAAGGCTGTGCTGTGTAAATTCTGGACTTTGGTTTCACAGACTAGGAATCAAGGTGTGGGGACGCCTCTTCAGGCTTCTCAAAGTCTTGCCAAGTTTCCAAGGCAAGATGAACCCAGCATTCCTCCAAACAGACAATGCCTCCTTGATCTGTCCTCTGGGAGGTAGCCTGGGACACAGGCAAAGGGTCTGTGCTAAGTAAGGGAACTCAACCCTGGTATTCTAAAGGTTGAGGGGCTGTAAGCAAAGGATTAGAGATGAATAAAAGGACCCTGGAAATGGGCCTCCCCTGTGTCCTTCCAGGAAAGATTCATGGCAAGCTGTCTTACCATCTCCCATTCACTTATGTCTGGTGGGTCCCAGGAGCTGGCAGGAAAGACTAGCGCAGCTTGGAAAACAAAGTCTGACTGTGTTTTAGCTTGTTCTTATTGGCAATAACTCACCAGTGGGTGTTTGCTTGGAACCAATGTAAAAGCATTCACTGAGTAGCCTCCAGATGCAGGAAATACATAGAGGATGGAGGCATTTGTGGTAACACACTTCACCATTTTAAGATGCTAGCCCAGCACAATCAGCAGCCTCAGGGCTCAGAGTACCCAGACGTTGCAATCATTTTGCTCTGTGTGCAGAAGGCTCCTCAAAGAGAATTAAAGCTAAGGGAAACTGATAAGTGCCCGACTTTTCTCAAGAACTGTAGCCCGTGGGCCCACCTCCCAGACTGGTCCTGAGAATTTTCATTTTCATGATTCCCTGATATCTGAAGAGCAAAAGAATGGGCAAAGAAAGCCTCAAGCAGGAGTGATATTATCCGTCCCCAGGAATGGAATATGAACAACATTCAAGAGAAGGGCAGGGCTCTTGATATTTAAGGGAAAGATATAGAAACCCTGCTTCTTTCCAAGTCAAGAATGTGTAAAAGCATTTGAATGGTGATTAACTGCATAAACTCATAGTTCCATGGTCCCTGTGTCCCCACCACTTGGTAAGGAACAAGAAAGAAAACTAAATACAGGTGTGTGGATGATGCTGTGTTCTGGGTAGGTAAACACCAAACCATACACTGCTTCTTAAACTTTTTGGAGGGCAGTTCATTCATTAGTCCACTCAACAACTATTTGTAAGTCACCAAATAAGTGATTTTATTCTCTGACAAAGCTCCAGTGAGTGTACTGGAAACTGATTCAGGCCTTGAGGATTCAATGAAGAATAAAACAGCAAAATTCTTGTTCTCTGTTGAGGAAAAAGTGAAGAATTTGTGGAATAGTCATTTAAAAGTACCTCTGGCTAACAGGTAAAAAGAGGAAAATGGTATCTTACATCTCTCAGGAGGAGTATCCATTTTAAGCAATGACCCCAAATCTCTTAAGTTTTCCTGCCATCCTTCAAAGATTAATAGCAAAAGTGGTTAAAACACAAATGATCTGAAAGTAAGACCTTGTCTTTGGAGAATTTAAAGAGGGACTTCTTGGATAAATCAAACCTAAAAATACCTTCTGAAAAATGTCAGTTTTAATTGCATGTTAGGGACATAGTGGCCAAATAGGAGATGAGCATAATATCGGCACAGTCCAGGCAAGCGACGTCCTTCTGAGCATATGGTGGGTACACGGTAAAATTTGTAAAGCTTATTCCAGGATATCTGAATCATTAACACTCTATCTGTGAGTTATGAGATTACCATCAGGGTGCTCTCACCAAACTGAGGAAGATTCTAGAGCAATGAAGATCCAAGCCTTTGCAGCACATCCTGCTCCATCAATCAGGTTCTTCAACCTTGGAAGATATTACTGTTGGGGCAGACACTCACTGGGTGTTTATTACCCTGATAGACCTCCTGTGTGATCCCTTATCTCAGCTTTAGCTGATGTAGTGAATGCCTCATTGTACACACAGGCGGGAACTTTGGAGGATTGGAGACAATGCTACAGTGAGACAGCAAGAGAAGAGGAAGCAGTTTTCAGTAGCAGGAGAATGTCAGAGAATGAGACAGAGTCCTCTACTCACAAGTTTAAATTTCTGGCCCTAAAATGGGCAACCATGGGCTTCAGAAATGTGTTTATGGTGTGACCACCAACAACCCCTGTATGTACCACTGTCAAACAAGATGCCAAGGAACAGTGGCAGGCGGATGCAATCACTGTTTAAACAGAATTCAGCAGCAGACTGTCAGATTCAAAACCAAAAATGTTCCTTTCTGCTAGACCTGTTCTTAGGTCCTCAAGTTGTTCCTCGTGATTTGGGATATTCAAGGTATTTAATATGTGTCACATCCTCAGAGAAATATGGTGGAAAGTAGGGCTAGTGCATAATTCTTTTTATATATTGTTGGATTTTATTTGCTAATATTCTGTTGAGAATATTATAAGGATACTAATGTCATTCATGAAAGATCCATACTCATGACCAAATCACCTCCCAAAGGCTTCACTTCCTAATATCATGACCTTGGGGGTTGGGGCTTTAACATTTAATTGGGGAGATCACAAACAGACCATAGCACCTTGCATTTTTTTCAATGTTATTAACCATTGATTTAATTTCTTTAATTAATATATGTCTGCTCAGATGATCTATTTTTCTTTGCATGAGTTTTGTAGTTGTGTGTCTTTTAAGAAAATGATTCATATCCTCTAAGTCATCAAGTTTGTGGGCATGAATTGTTCATAATATTTTGTAATTCTTTCAATGTGCATAACTTCAGTAGTGACCCTCTTTCATTTCTGATAATAGTAGTTTTTTTCTCTCTTTTTTCCTTCTTAGCCTGCTTAGAATTTCATCAATGATTTTGATCTTCTCAAAGAGCTAGCTTTTAATTTCACTGATTTTTCTTTCTGTATTGTTTTTATTAAGAAGTTAAAAAAAAAACTAAAGCGCACACACACACACAAAATCCCTTCCAAATAAGCCATTTATTGACAAAAAAATAAGTACCAAATTAGAGACTGTTGGAAAGAACAATTAGTGTAGAACATATCAAATCCTGTGAGATGAGGCAGTAGTACTCAGCCATTTAAGCCTAGTTTCACTCATGTAATAAGGTGTAAGGTTGGAAATAAGGTAGTTTATTGAAAAGTGTAGAAAATGGATGACAAAGCTAACCTAAGAAATTTGAAGGTCAGAACTCAGTTGGAACTTAGTAATTAGGGACAAGTAGGGTCATGAGAGAGTTCTGGATTTAAGCATTTTAATTTTACTGGTGGGGAAAAGTGAAGAGAAAGTTCCTTGACCACTGGCGACAATATAATTAGTGTTTCAACTTATTTGAGTTCATATCTTAGGCATTCTGAGTCTTCAACTACATTCCCACTAAGAAAAGAGTGCAATGAAATTCGATGCAGGCAGGAAGGTAGTCAACATATATGAACCTTTGGTAGGATTCACCATTGAGGGTAGGGGAGAGAAGGGACAGAGGTAAACAATTACCTGTAAGCCAAACACTTTGCATTTAAGGAGATACTGTGAACCAAGGTTGGTATAAGCTGATGTCAATTTCCAGTGGAATCAGGATGTTAGCATTTGTACAAATCTGTGTTATCATCAAGACTCCTCCAGAACGCATAGCCCTGAGGAGTACAATCAGATCTAACTGCTCTGTGGTATGAAAATGGACCACCAATACATTTACACGCAATCTGGCAGGAAATACACATAAATGAAAATGGCATATGTTAGTAATAGGGTGTGATGGTATTTTGACAAAGCTATGAGTTATATTCTTTTGAAAGAATCTAGTTAACAACCACGTAGTGTGAAGCTATAATTTGACATGCACTTGAATTCATCTCAGTCTTATTAGATACCAAGCTTTCAGCAGCTATACTAGTCCCAGACTTCACCCATCGATGGACTGAAGCTAATGATGTAATTGCTGCCTTGGTGAGAATTGGCTGGAAATTATTGGAAGCAGCCACGTGGAAGGAAAAAATTATTGATTTCAGTTCAAAGAGACTGGAGATGATAGTCTGACAGCTGATGCCTTGTTCCCTGTTGCCAGAGCCAAGTCCAATCTGTCAAGTTGGCAGCCATGTGACATCCCAAGTTTAGACCCACAAATCAGAGAGACCAGCAGTGTTGTTGCCAAGGCATTGCTAGAGAAGCCAGAGTTAGTCCCCACTAAAAAAGCAAAAACAAGGGGTACATACTAAGGCCAGTAAGAAAATAATAGCATTGGTTTTCAGGTACAAAAGCTTTTTGAAGCCTATGTTCATGGGTTCAGGCAAGCGGTCAAAAACAGCAGAAAATTTTAAGAAAAGGAATCCAAGGTAAGTGAGAGAGTTCAGGGTACAATCTGAATTACCATAAATGAGAGAGATTTTAACTTTTTATTAGATGATGGCTATATTATGCCCAAATCACTCTTTTATTCAACAGTTATTCAGTGATCACTCTGTGCTAGACACTGAGCTAAGTTCAAGAGATATAATAGTACATGTGACAGGGCCCTTCCTTCATAACATCACGTCTGTTAGGACAAACAGTAAAGAAATTTGCAATTACTGTGTAGTCTAATATCACAGGGAAATCTTATGGTAATGTGGGAAACCTGGACAAGGTACCAAAATTTTTCTTGGATGGTCAAGAAAAGCTTCTAGAGAGACTGATCTCTTCATTGGAAACAAAAGGACAAGTAAGAGTCAGTTTTGTGGAATGGAACTGGAAGAGCTCTTCAAGGCAAAGGGTAAAGCTTATGTAAGAGAAATTCAGACGTGCTCAAGGGCATGTGTGGCATGCACTGAGCTGGGTATGTGTGTGCATGTATGCCAGTCTATGTGTGCATGAGCAAGTGAGTAGTGTGTGTGTGTTTGTATGCACATATATGTTTGTACAGGAGAAAACAGAGAGTGGAGAGGTATTCCAGGACCAGATGCCAAGTGGCCCTGTATGCAATGCTTGTGACAAGGAATAATCTGTGACCATTGAGCATGTTTATTTGTATGGATGTTCTTATTTTGCAAGTTATGATAAACCAACTGAAAATGGTTCAGGGAAAAAATTCCCTCACACAACTGGGAGTGTGGCTGACAGGGAGCCCTGACTGAAATCAAAATCGCCACAACGCTTAGCTCTACTTATTTCCTATCTGAACTTACTGGTTCCCTTCTCTCCCTCGCTAGACACACTTCTTCACATGGTGGAGCCAGGCACCCTAAAGCTCCGCCCTCACAGCTATGAAAACCTATAGAAAGAAGGAGAATATAGTAGGCAGAATTCAAAAATTTTATTAGGTCATGTTATACAGTTCACCTTAAGATAAAGAGATATTCAAGTGGGCCCACTCTAATTACATAAGCTCTTTAAAAGCAGGAAAATTTACCATATGATTTCACTTATATGTGGAATCTAATAAACAAAATAGAAGTATTCTCACAGTTACAGAGAACAGACATATCTGTCAGGAGGAAGGGGTTGTGGGGCTGGGTGAAAAAGGTAAAAAGATTAAGCAAAAAAATAAAAAACCTTGTGGACACCGTGTGGCGGTGACCAGAGGGGAAGGGGAATGAATGGAGAGAGAGGAGGGTAAAGTCTGATAAATGGTGATGGAAGGAAATTTGACTGGGCGATGAACACACAATACAATATACTGATGATGTATTATAGAATTATACATTTGAAACCTATATAATTTTATTACCCAGTGCCATACCAATAAATTCAATAAAAAATATTTTTAAAAAGCAGAAGATTTTCCCCAGATGTTGACAGAAGAAGAAGGAAGAGATTCAAAAAATGAGAAGGAAAGATCTGAGACACTAGTTTTGGTTTGAAGATGGAGGGTACCAGGTAACAAGGAACATAGGCAGCCTCTAGGAACTCAGAGCAGCCTCTAGTTGATGACCAGCAAGGAATCTGGAAACTCAGTCCTACAATTGTGCGGACTAGATTCTGCTGTGATTTCAGCTTCTTCCATCTGAGCAGAGAACTCAGCTATGCCATGCAGCCTTCTCACCTGCAGAGTGTAAGCTAATAAATCATCATTGTTTAAACCACTAAATTTTGGTAGTGTGTTACACAGAAATAAAAAATTAACACGGGAGCCTTTGCCTCTTGAATCCTGCCTCTGCCCTAGCTCCAGTTAGTACTCAGAAAATATGCTTGTAGCATATGCTCAAATCTGAGCCAATCACTAAACCAAGGGTACAGTGGGATTCTCTGATTGGCCCAGACAGGCCATAAGCTCACGCCTTGACCAGTCAATTGAGTCACAACAGGTAGGACAATTTATAGGTAGTAACTCTTAGATGTTGTTTACAAAAAATAAAAGAATGTATGTTACATCAGGGGAGAAACACATTTAGCATCACAATTTGGAATGATCACTCTAGATGAAGAGTGGAGAAAGGATTAAACACGAATATTACTGGAGTCAGGAGCATCAATGTGAAGACTCTTGTAATAATCTCACAGAGAGACGATTGTCACCTGAACATGAGTAGTGGCAGTGGCTGGCACAAACTAGATACTAAATCATTTGTTGGATAAATAAATTAATAACTGGATGGATGAGTGAGCATGGATGGAAATGGAAATAGCTTCTAGAGGTATTTAAGAGATTTAAGCAAAGTTGGATCAAAGCATTAAGAAAATTATTTTAAGGGATTTTTTTTCAGCTGTACAAACTGTGTCTCTAGAGCCTCAGAACCCGAGGCTTCTTCGACAGAGCAGGCATGTCAGACTGTGCACATTAGAATGCTTAATGCCTTCATGCCTCACTGGGGCTTGATTACATAACACCCTGGATGCCTTCAATCTGCCTTTGCAGACCTCTTGCTGTTATTTATGAATCACTGCAAGCTGACATAACTTTGCGTTTCTTCCTTTGCCATATGTCTCCAGTCCCTTGCCATCATTGCTCATCACCAGGGTAACTCCCTCTTGGTTCCTTTCCATTCATTTGTGTGAGGAAAACACCCTCCCAATCAAATGAGACCCCTTGTCCTCGGGTGCTGGAAGCCTCTCCTGGGGTGTGGCCTTGTTTCATCCTGCTATTTTCCACTTTGTTAACTCTAAAAACATCTTCACATGGGCAAAGCCATTTTTCTCCTTTAACCTCAGCAATACAGCCACATGCTCAGACAAAGACCCTATTACATATCCAGAGTTGGAGGTCGAGAGTTGGACCATTGGATGAGAATGCACCAATTACTCTGGGTAAGTTATTTGGCTTCTGCTGCTCAAGATTGCTTAAGTTTGGCTTGGGGCTGTCTTCTCTTTTCCTCTCCTGAGGTTGCAGCTCCTTACTAGTATAGTATCACTGTTTCCTCTGAAGTGTCACTAACAAGACTGGAAGGCTTGAGGGCAGGGACCATATTCAACACTCGTGTGAGGGGTTTCCATGTGCCTGGTTCCACGCTGAGTGCTGGGCATGTGATTTAGAAAATAGGCATGGCCCCAGCCTTCGTGGAGATGAGCAGGGAGATGAACATTAGTTATGTAATCAGATGAATTTAATAATCAGCTGTAAGAATAACTTTTAAACATATAATTGTAAAGAAAGTTTTGCTGGGAAGAAATGGCATTTGACTTTTGATCTGAAGGATAAGCAGGGGTTAAGTAGCTAAAAGGAGAAGAGCCTTCTTCTCCTTTTGTCCTTTTTCTGTCTTCTAAAGCTATTCTACATAAACTTATTCTCTCTCCCTTCCATATGAAAACTCTCAAATAATGCATACATTCTTCACATTCATGTTTGCTTGCTTCTTTTCTATTTAACAAAATAAGGAGAGCATGCTAAGTCCAGCCCCCACTCTGAACATCTAAATCTTCTTCCCCTGGGTAACTCCTAATGTGTTTGCTGAGGTCCAGGTTGAATTTGCTCCATCTCATTTCAGGAATGGGGTCAATGCAGAAAAGAAAATCAGTGTCTCTTGGCCACTCATATGTCAGGCACTATATTAAGCAATTTACATATATTCATATTTAAGCTTCAAGTGAGTGGGTAGTTATCAAATAGCCTTATTTTATAGATGATTAAACTGAGACTGTAGAATCGATTTAAGACCTAACAGATGTCAGTAGTAGTGGAGTCAGGTCCTTCTGACTCCCAAGATTTTGTTACTTCCTGTACATCACACGGCATCCGTGAATTTGGCCACTGTCTATCCACAAAGTCCAAGATGGTATTAGTTTTTTCACAACTATGTCACATTGTTGGCTTCTTTTGATTTTATGAACGAATAAAATGTCAGGTCCTTCTACATGTGTGCACATGTGTGTTTGTATGCACATGTGCATACCAGGACTCCACTCCCTTTTTGGTGCAATTGACTCTTTAGATTCCAAAGCAGCAGCACTTTGTTCAGAGTTCATCTAGCTGAGCTCGAAAAGTCTTTCCAGTCTGTTGAGAGATGTCAAGTATTGATTCCTTTGCCCAGCACGTAGCTGTTCCAACCAGCTTTGGGTAATATAGTATGTATGCTTTCTATGTTCCCTTTGAAGTCCTGACTGTTAAAAGTGAGGCAGTAAGATTATATCTCTTATTGAGAATCAGAAATCTTATCTTCTCTATTTCCAAACACTGAACTTTTTTCCCTGACACTCTGTCCTTCAACGTCTGAATTTACAACTATATTGAACCACCTGAAATTATCTCAAATGCTCAGTGCCCTCTTAGGTTGTAATTTTGGGGACATACATTCTAGCATACCCATATCCTCTTCTTCCTTTGAACTCTTACTCATCAATCAAATAGGACACCTTCCCATAGCTCCCTAGCCTCAAGCTGAATTGACTGTCCCTGGTACATGGTCCCGATGCCCAGAGTTTATTTCATGGCGCTTTTACACTGTATAGTGATCTGATATTTGTCAAAAGCCTGATAACAGCATCACTTTCCCTATCCATGAAACTCAGCCCAACACATCATATATTGTAAACGCTCGATGGATGTGAGTTGCATTGAATCAGGTTAGGTTACATGGGCTCCACTGTGTTTTCTGAATAATAATAAGGCAGGGAACCAGAAACAAATGTCCTACAGACTTTCATAAACTTAGACATTGATCAGCAGGTCAAGAAGAGCAATACCATTCTTTTCCAATTTGCTGTGTGTCGGTTTCTAAATAAGTCTGCCCTTCACACTTTCTAAAGCTTTCTCTCAATCCAGATTTAGTGCCTCAGGGAACAGGGACACTGAAACCAGCAGGTCAAGTGGGCCACTCCGCCAATACAGAGAGCAGCAGAGGAAGCAACCATGTAGTTCCCCAGGCTTGAAGAAGCATTGATTTGGTCTACTCCGCTGCTAACCCACTGGCCTTGAACCTGACTGAGTGACACCAGCAGAACAGAAAATGTGAGTCAGAAAATAATGTGGTCACTAATATCTAGATTCTTTAAGCACTTTGACCATGATCAGGTTTAAATTCAACCAAGATAGTTTGAGCATCCCTTTCTCTACTCAATCTTACATTTCCCTGATGTCCTATTGCAGCCCAATATTATTATACCCATTGTATGGATGGAATACTTATGTTTTAGAAACAAAGTCACTATTAGGCCAACAACACAGCACCTATGGAACAGGTAAGGATTCCCTGCAGTCACTTCACCCTCACCTTGGAGACACTCTGGAGGCCCAATGAGAACCTTTCTTTGCTTCGTTCTCTGGAGCATCCAACTCTTTTCTGTCTGCATCCAACACTAGGTAATGATTTTCCTTCTTCCTAGAATGAATGTCATATGATCTCTACCTATACTTACAGACCCATCTTTGTAGATCTGCAAGGTATATATCATTAGTCCCATTTTATAATTGAGGAACATGACACATAAAAAGATTGAATAACTTGCCCCCCTCCCAAATACAGTGAGTAAAGAGCAGAGGCAGGATTGAAATGCAGTCTGTGCCATCCAGAGACACTACTTTGAATTGCTAAACTCTACCATTTCACCAGTTGAGCTACTGCTCAACCTTCCACTCAGCAGAGCTCTCTCTTCGGAAAAGGGCCTTTTATGAAATGTGGAAGCTCTGGAGCCAGACTGCTGAGATTCAATCCCCAGCTCTGTCAGTTACTAATTGTGTTATTTCTAGCTAGTTACTTAACTTTTTTCCATTTCCCATATGTGTAAAATTGAAATGTTAACATTATCTACTGAAAGACATGGTTGTGTTGAGTGAGTTAATTTAAGAATAGCATTTAGAAGACTGCTCAGTACATGTTAAGCACTTAGAAGAGTTAATAATATTACTATATCCACTAAGACATAGTGCACTCTGTGCTCTGTAACCTGTCTTCTCTATTACACTGTGAGGTAGCTGAGAGCAGGGATCTTATTTTAATCATTTTTATATTCTTGTACACAAAGGTATGGTAAGAAATTCAAAAGATACTCATTGAATAATTGATAAAATGAAAGACCAGAGGGTTATTTTTTGTTCATCACCAAGACTGACATTTTTCTGCATCATTTGAAGCATCTCTAAGTAATTTTTCCTGAAGTTTAGCAATCTTATCAAGCAATTTATGCTAAGAAATAACTGATAATAATGAACTATTAAACCATTCAAGTTTACTTCTACCTCATCCCCCAGAGTATCTGGATTTCATAAGAGGACTCCATTATCCATTCCTACAACTAACATTTATTAAACACTTACTATGTGCTAGCTATTGATAGAAGCATTCACAGATTATACAAATGAGAATAAGCTATGGAATTTCTGGTTAAGGCAATAACATTATTTCAGGAAAGTAAAGGTCTTCATTAATAACCATACTACAAGAAAAGAAATGAACCTGTGAAAAAGGTAAAATATTGAAAAATCAATATTTCTTAGATACATTTTATGTGCCTGGAATTTTACATATATCATCTCATTTTATGCTTAGAACAATTATTACTAGGTAGGTACTACTATTATTGTTTTATAGATGAAAAACTGAAGCTCCAGGAAGTTAGGTTGCCAAGAATAACACAATTGTTAAGTGACAGGGCTAGGGCTTGAACCCATGTCCGTGTTAAAGCTGGTGAGTACTATAAATGAGGCAGAGCAAAACACCATAGGAACACCAGGTATAGAAAATAATTCAAGCTTTTTGTCTCTGCTTGGCCCTATTTCTTTATCTACAAAGTATAGGTTATATAGATGGTTTTAGAAACATCTACCTGAAATAGGACCTTGAAGATTATCAAATACAATGCTCTTCAAATGCCCCCCATCCAAGCCTTCCAAGGAGTATTTCGGTACTCATTATATTGGACATCAATTTGTAAGACTTACTAATCATCTGTGTGCACACTTGATAGCATCATGCAATACAAATGAAGAAAGAGAGGGACAGAGGGATTAATTTACCCCACTAATTAGTAAGCAGTAGACCTGGGACACAACCAGGCACTGTGGCTTCTACACCCACATGCTTACACACTATGCTAGACTGTCTCACAAGTTACGTATATTATGATTCAAGATGGATAAGCTGCCAGAATGGCTGAGACAGAGAAAAATAGCTGAATTAATGAAAATATACAATAGGATATATGGAAACAGTATAGGACAAGGTCATCCATAGTCTTGAGTATATGTATTTGTTTGTATGTTTGGGTGTATAATGACATCAACCACTAACATATTGCTTATATGCTGATTGCTTTATTCATTTGCAGGCTCTAGGCCAGCAGGGTATGTCTCATTCACATTATTAACTTCCAGAACATTTGTCATATTGTATTTATATAATGTATGTTCAACAAATGAAAAATAATTAGATATTTCATCAACTGACCACATGGATATACTCCCTGAAATAAAATATATATAATTTTACTTGTTAACTTTTGTGTTTCCTCTACCTAATTATGAGCCTGTTTATCTCATCATTCTGAAGAGCTGACCCAGTAAGTGGTTTAGAATCAGTTCTTCACATATCGTTATTTAAGTACTGAAATTTAATGATGATGTGGCACAAATGCAAAACAATTAAATGAGAGAATATAGTGTGTATTGGAAGAAAGAAAAGCAAGCAATGGCTAAAGAATTCCCAGTTTGGGCTGTTGAACCTGGGGAAAAGTGCTTTGCTTCTTTGAAATTCGGTTTCCTTTGCTAATAAAATGAGATTGTTTAAACATGATTTCTAATTTTAGGGCCCTATCATTTAAAGAGTATAAGTTTAGTTTTGTAATCTTTTACATTTCAGATGAAAAACAAAAGCCCAAGAAGAAGGTGTCCCCTTATCAGAAATATAAACCCTCAGGTTATTAGTATGCACACATCAAAAGACAAAACCGGTTACCATGAGAAACCACCCTCTTTGGCCACTGTTTGGTGAAGACACAAGAGTGCTAGAGTGCCAGAGGCAGCTATTACAGGTTATTAACTTCTTTCCAGTGAAGGACACATATTTTAATTTGCATTTCTGAATATGCACAAGCAGCTTTCAGCTGAAAAATAATTTTGCCAGTTGTGACAAGGCCCTCACCAAAACTGTGACATCAGTGTTAAATGATTTGGAAGTAGGGTTCTTTTTTTCAACAGGAAGGTTGAAGAGCCCTCTGAAGATCTGGCAAGTTTTCCTCTTGGCTCTGTGGGTGAGAGTCTCGTGATCTAGCAATCATCTCACACAAAATCAGTTTAGATTGGCTTCCCTGGGCACTGGGGCTCACTGTGACATGGCTAACAACTTTTGTTTATATGGCAGTGGCAAGAACGCTAAATTGAGGGCTCTGTGCAAGCTGGAAGTGGTGTCCACTGGCAGAGCTTAGCAGGTATGTACTAATAAACACAGAACCCCTTGACCAAGAGGATACTTATTAGTTCAAAGCTTTACAGTTTACAATTTCTAATCATTAGCTGCCCAAAAAGCTAATCGAGTAGAGATTTCAGTGCCTGCACACAACAAAGAAAATGGGTTTTACAGAATTAGTCCAGAAAATTCACTATGCAAACACATAGTGGTAGCAAAAACAATAACTATATACAGCAATAATAATAACAAACTTTGGGTAGGGGAGAGAATTTGATTAGCAAAGTTACTATATCATATTACTTTAAATATCCAGTTTCCAACAAAACAATTAAAAGATACATAAGCAACAAAGTATGATCCATACTCAGGGAAAAAAAGACAGTCAATGGAAATTGTCCTGAGGAAGCCAAATGTTGAACTTAGTAGACAAATACTTTAAACCATCTGTTTTATATGTTTGAAGAACTAAAAAAAAATATGTCTGAAGAATTAAAAGAAAAAATGAGAACTGTGCCTCACCAAACAAAGAATGCCAGTAAAAAGATAGAAGTCATAAAAAAGAATCAAATAGAAATATAGGGTTGAAATATCCAATAAAGGAAATAAAAAAAATTATTGGAAGGGCTCAACAGAATACATAAACTGTCGAAGAAAAAAAAAGTGAACTTGAGGTTGGATCAGTTAAAATTATTCAGTGTGAGAAGTAAAAGAAGAAAAAAATAAAGAAAAGTTAACAGGACCCGAGGGAACCTGGGACAGCACCATGTATGCATAATGTGAGTCACAGAAGAAGAGAAAAGGGGAGAAAGATTATTTTAATATAATGGTTGAAAACCTCCCAAATTTGGTGGAAAATATTAATCTATACATCAAAGAAACTCAAATCTTAAGTGGAGAAACTAAAAATGATCCACACTTAGACACATCATAGTGGAAATGTCAAAGCAGAGAATCTTGAAATCATCATGAGAAAAACACCTCATCACATACAAGGGATCCTCCATAAGATTAACAGTTGATTTTGTATCAGAAACCATGATGGCCAAAAAGCAGTGGGATGACACATTTACTCTGTTGAAAGAAAAACAATGTCAGCTAAGAATTCTATCTCCAGCAAAATCATCTTTCAAAAAATAAAGTTAAGGCTGTTACAGGATTAATCAAAACTGAAAGAATTCCTCTGTAGAAAATCTGTTCCTCAAGAAATACCAAAGTGAGTTCTACAGGCTGAAATGAAAAGAGAGTGAAAAGAAACTTGAATAATATGAAGCAAGAAGAGCACTGGGAAATGCATAGGTGATTACGAGAGAATTTAGTACAAATTTTATTTTTATTTGTAACTTTCTTCCATCTAATAAAATTTAACCATACAAAGTAATAATTATGAACATGTTGATGGGGTTTAACCTGCATAATTATTTCATTTGTACAACATTAGCATATAGCAGGAAGAGGAAGTGGAGCTGTACTGGAGCAAAGCTTTATACACTGTTGAAATTAAGTTGTTTTTAACGTGAACTAGATTTTTTCAAACTAAGAGGTTAAACATAATCCTCAGTGCAACCACTGAGAAAATGGCTTAACAAATATAGTATAACTAACTAACTAAACTAACTAACTAAATAACAAGGGAATTAAAATGATGCAGTAAAATGTCCATCACAAAATAATGCAGTAATGAAGGGTAATGAAGGAATAGAGAAACAGATATAAGACATATAGAAACAAACAGCAAAATGGCAGATGTAGATCTTACCTTGCCAATAATTATGTGATATGTAAATGAGTTAAACACTCAAATCATAGGGCAGGAATTGGTGGAATAAAAACAAACAAACAATAATATCCAACTATATACTGCCCACAAAAGATATACTTCAGATTCAAAAACACAAATAGGTTAAATATAGAAATATTGAGAAGGACAAATCATGAAACAGTAACTAACAGAGAGCTCAAATAACCAAAACATCAGACAAAATATACTTTAAGGCAGGAATTTTTACTAGAGACAAAGAAGAATGTTTCATAAAAAAAGTATCAATCTATCAGAAGGACATAATTATAAATCTATTGCTCTGACTGGTGTGGCTCAGTGAATTGAGCACCAGCCTGTGAACCAAAGGGTCAACAGTTCAATCCCCATCAGGGCACATGCCTGGGTTGCAGGCCAGGTCCCCAGTAGGAGGTTCACAAGAGGCAACTATACATTGATGTTTTTTCCCTGTCTTTCTCCTTCCCTTCCCCTCTTTCTAAGAGTAAATAAATAAAATCTTTAAAATAAATAAATAAATAAATAAATCTATCTTCACCTAACAACCAAATCCCAATATTCATGAAAGAAAAAAAATCTTCAAAGCCTCCTATTTATATTCATGATAAAATCCAAACTTCTGAACCTAGAATGGCAATCATGTATGGCATCACCTTTCTTGTTGACATTTCCATCTTCTCTCCTACCACTTCACTTACCATTTTATGCTCCACACAGAAAAACGACTTTAACTTTCTTCAAAATTTCCATCTCCTCTTCTGTCTTTTGTACACATTATTGCTTCCACCTAGGAATTTTATTACTACCCCCACAAGACATCTTTCAGGTCTTAGCTCAAATGTGTTAAAATAAGCATCCCCTGACCCTCCCAGGAATACTAAAATATGTTCTCCTTTGTGTATCCATGTTTTCAGTTTTTACTTTTATTGTAAGTCTGACTTGTAATGATTCACTTATGTCTGTCCATGTCACTGAACTGGATCACTGAAACACAATAACCAGGTTCCAATAACCCTGATTAATTCAGGGACCAGCACAGTATTTAGCACAGATTATATTCACAAACATAGATGTTTGCTGAATACTTGAAAAGCAGAGAACATAACAAAGTACCATAGTCCGAGGCTTAAGCATCAGGAATGGATTTTCTCACAGTTCTGGAGGCTGGAAATCCAAGATGACCGTGCCAGCATGGTCAGATGCTGGTGAGAGCCCTCTTTCTGGTGTGCAGACAGCTGCCTTCTCATTGGATGCTCTTGTGGCTTTTCCTGGAAGCAGGCACATAGACATGGTCAGAGCGATCTCTCCCTCATCTTATGTGGCCACCAACTGGATCTGATTAGGACTCCAGCCTTATGACTTAATTTAACCTTAACTACCTCCAAATACAGTCACATTGGAAATTAGGGCTTCAACATATGAATTTCAGCACACACAATTCAGTCCATAGCAATGTATAGTAGCATATTCTGTTATATTCACATATAACAGTACTAAGTAGGTTAGAATATCATTAATTCAGCCTCACTCCACTCTTTTGTATGTGGTCTCATTTTGGAGCTGGTGTCTGATCTTTCTCTTCAAACTGAGTTCCCAAGGTCAAAAAAATTTTGTTGACTTCTCACTGGTAATCCATAAATCAGCATGTCTCCCCAATCCTCTTGATTTGCATAAGGAGCCTCTTGTCTCAGCCTGAGAGTAGTGGAAATCTACCCATTAAATGATTGTTCTGCTTATCAAATTCTCCCTGGAATATATTGGGCAGGAAGTAATTTTCTCCTCTCTTATTTTTCATAAATATACATAAGACGGAAATATTGGAACCGAATACACATTAGTCAGATTCCATAACCAGCATGAGGGTGGATCTAATTTATCTTTTTAAGATTTTAGAGCTTGAGGAAAAATAAGGAAACAGAAAGATGACAAAGTCACCAAATATTTATATAATGCTTAACAGTTTAGAAAGAACATACTTGTCCTTTTCCTTGCAAAGAAGGTGTGTTAGCTACCACGACTTCACAGATAAGACTCTGAAATGCTAATTTTCCCCTAAGATACTTCAGCTTTTAAATCACAAAAGGATTTAACTAACTGCATTCACTAATGCTAGAGTCTGTGTCTCTGCCCTGTCATTAACTGCCTTAAAAAGTCAAAAGCTTCATTTTTATTTTGCTCTACGCTATATACATTATTTTCACACACAGTGACTTAATCTATCTGCTCACCACAGTCCTGTGAGTTGGGCAAAAGCGGGGTAAAGTGTTTTCAGGAGACTATGTCAGGGAAGGCATCAGCTGATGGAGTTTAATTCTGAGCACCAGCAGCTTGTCATCGGATTCACGATGTCAATGCACACCACGCCTCCTCCCTTCCTGAGGACTGCCATTTCCTCCTCCTCTCTCCTGCCTTTCCTGCCTTTCTCCTGCCTCTCCTGTCTGTTCCTCTCTCAAGGTTCCACTCAGGTCTACAGGACTCTGGGAAACTCAGTCCCATCACTGAGCTGGTTAAGATGCCCTTCTCTGTGCTTCTTTTGTCCTTAATAGTGCTGTGGCTGCACTAGTCATTCTGTAGGACAGTGTGTTTGCAACATCTATTACAAACTAGAGTGTCAGAGCCTTGAGAGCAGGGGTACTGACTAGGTCTTGAGTCTCCTTTTCCTCTATACCTGGCATGAGACCCATGCCATGGATGGTCCTATGAATATACCATCTTTTATTTATCCACTGATGCATATTTGGGATGTATACACTTTTTTTACTATAATACTGCTAGTTTATAATAGAATATGTTTTGCTTTTAATAGATAGAGTTTGTTTCTGTTACTTGAAGCAACTGAAAACTCTAAATAATTATATTAGCAGGATATGCTAGAATATGCAGCAGTAACAGACAACTCCCCAATCTCACTGGTTTAAGGCAGGCAGAACTATTTCTCCTACACGAAGTCTAATTTGGGCTCAGGTGACTCTCAGGACAGCTACTCCCAAACCCCAGCCACCTCCAGCTTAGAATAAAGGAGATATTCTTTCCTCCTTTCCTTCCTTCCTTCCTCCCTCCCTCCCTTCCTTCCTTCCTTCCTTCCTTCCTTCCTTCCTTCCTTCCTTCCTTCCTTCCCTCCCACCCTCCCTCCCTTCCTTTCTTCCTTCCTTCTCTCTCTTTCTTTCTTTCTTTCTTTCTTTCTTTCTTTCTTTCTTTCTTTCTTTCTTTCTGTCTTTTCTTTTTATTGTTGTTCAGTTACAGTTGTCCCATCTTTTTCCCCATTGCTCTCCCCTGCCCTGTCCCCTCTGATGTCTATAGCTTTCTTACTTGTGATTTTCTTTTTTCTTTTCTTTTTTTTTTAGCTTTTGCCTTGTTTTCTTACTTGTCTTTCAACAGTGACAACAACGAAAAGTAGATCGCCCTCTGTTTTGAGTTGCATATAGTACAACTTAATAAGGTAAGACCTTATCATGTACTGACTCTTGATTTCAAGGATCAAAACTCACATAAGTTGCCTCAAGAAGATGAAGTTTATTGTAAAGAGACAAGAAGGCAGACAATTCAGGGCCATTCGGGATTCATGATGCCTTTTTCACCTTGTTATTAACAGAAGTTAAAGGATCTACCTTTTGCTCTGTCTTCAGTATCTCTCTGCTGAGCTCTTGGCAATTATTTGCTATAACCACTATATTATACAAGATCTCCCCATAACTTCTTTATTTTATAACTGGAAGTCTGTACCTTTGACCCCTCCACCCATTTCGCCCACCCCTACCCCCACTTCTGGCAACTGCTAATCTATTCTCTGTATCTGTGAGCTTGTACTGAATCTTTAGATTGCTTTGAGTAGTATGGTCATTTTAATGATATTAAATCTTCTAGCCAGTGAACACGGGATGTCTTTCCATTTATTTATGTCTTCTTTAATTTTTTTCAACAATGATTTGTAGTTTTCAGTGTACAAGTCTTTCACCTCAGCTAAATTTACTCCTAAGTATTTTATTGTTTTGATACTATTGTAGATAAAATTGATGTTTCAATTTCCTTCTCAGGTTGTTCGATGTTGGAGTACAGAAATACAACTGACTTTGTACATTGATTTTGCATCCTGTGACTCTGCTGAGTTAGTTTATTAGTGCTAGCAGTTCTTCTCTTACCTAATTGTTATGTCTGCTCGTCGACTCTACTAGTAGGTGCGGGATGTCAGGAATCAAGATCAGCCAAGAAAGAGTTGCATGAGCAACACACGGAATCTGCATCTTAATACAAAACAAAGTGATTTTTTTCTCAACTCACAGTCCACTGAGGTAAAGCTGAGGGATTATGAAAGACTCTCATACAGTTGCTCAGTGACTCAAGCTACCTTTCCCTCTTGGGACTCAGTTTTATAAGTGGCTTCAAGAATGTAAAGAATTGCCTGTGTTTTATGACCAGGCATGAAAGTGACATATATCACTTCGTTCCATCCCATGAATCACACCTCAGTCCTATCATGGCCTCCTCAGCTGCAGGAAAACTCAGAAATGTAGTCTGTATGTATGCACAGGAAGAAAAGGAAATGGATTTGGTGAGCATCCAGCTAGCCCCTGACACAAAGAGTTTAGAAGAATAATACATTGCTGCAATGTATCTTTTCCTGAGTTACTTCTGTGGTAATTCTTGGGACTGAAAACGGGAGTAATTTTTCGTGGTTTCATTAACCAGCTCCTCAAAAGGTCCTAGTAGAAGCCTATAATGGCAATATGTATATTTATGAATATGTGTATGAGTTCATGTATGTACAAGCATGCTCCCCCCCACCTTCCAAGCACTTCAAATATCCTCCCAGAGTACTAAAATGTCCACCAGCAGAACAAGGAAATTTCTCCTGATAAGAAGACAGATGAGTTCTTTGGTTGTACTTCTCAACCTTATTCACACCATGGTGCACTTAAAAATGACAATATTTGTGGGGCATTCTGTGGGGAGTCTTGATTGAGGTGATGCACCCAGAGCCAACAAGCTTAGGGGGGTCCAGTTGCCCCAGGCACTGCCCAGCTACCTCAGGAATGAGTTGGGGTGTCAACAACTCAGTCCCCTGTGACCCAGCTTCAACACATGTGTCAGGCGACTTGTCTTGGATCATTTAGTTACATCAGCGGGAAAAAAGCAAGGTCAGAAACCCAGAACCTCTTAAATATGCATTGAAACTTCAATGAATCATTATGCTGAGGGAAGAAAACAACTATGCGGTTACTTACTAACTGATGAATATAAATCAAAGACTTTAAATTGCTCTTTAAACAAATATTTGGATACTCATCATTATCAATAATTATATAGCTTATCTGACAAAAAGACAAATTGAAGGAAATGGTTTGGATTTAAGATCCATTTAGCTCTCAGTGAACTCGTTATTTTCAAGGACAAATGCAACAGTTTGACTGCCCAAGTGACTGCACTAGAGTTTGCCAGTGACCCTGCTCGGCGAAAGAAAGCTCCCTCCATGACCATCCACAGTTTCTAAAATTCTGTTTGTCCATTCTTCAGGTGAAGTCAAGGATGCTCTTGGTTCTTTTGGACTAAGTAATTGCCATAAATTCAAATTACCTGCATTGCAGGAGTTCATTTTTCAGAAATCTAAGTAGTAAGAAAATAAGACACGTGGTCAACAAAGTAAGTAAAAGATACAACACTAACCTCTGGGGCTCTCAGGACCTCCTCCTTGACCCCTCCACCTGAGATGAGGAGTACAATTCTGGGTCAAGGCCAAAAACACATAAGGCCTTTAGAAAGGACAGCCTTGGTTGGGTGACATTGGGGGAGGGGTCTGGGGAGAGATTTTAATGACATAAAAACCCTTGTTTCTTCTTGGAAAGACTGTTGGAATGTCTTGGCCATGGGAAGTTTTTTTCCTTGCTGTGCTTTTTCTGTCTTTGACCTCCTTCGGGGGATCTCATTCTGTTGCTGACTCCATTCAAGGAGCATTCCTGAGGTAAACTGTGGCATGTGCTGGGTACAGGATACAAACGTGAGTGGGAAGCCCATTCCCTGACCTTGGAGAGCTGTAACCAGGACTGGTGACAATTAGATACAAGGTGACCTAGGAAAAGAAAATCAGTGGAAGCTCTCTGCAGGTGTCTGTTCAGGGAGGGAGTGAAAAAGGAAGCTGGCACATCTGTCCCAACATATCACTCTCCCTTTTCCCTGCTTTTTTCTCTTTTCAGGAAAACTTTATTCCTGTCCCAGAGGGACACTAAGTAACCGGTTGCCAGCCTGGAGTCTCTACCGGGAGTCTTGTGGCGGCTTGCTTGCTAAGTGTAATTCACTTTCCCTTCCTCATCCTTCTCTCTCAGCAAAAGCCTGTCAACAGGACCAGCAAAACCCAACAGCAGATACATTTACACAACTGACTGAAAACACAGAAGAGTAAAATCTGGTGTCCCTTTAGGAAAACAATCTCTTGATTTTTCAAAGCTCACCCCATTTCCTATAAATGGCCCAGCTTCCAATTCCCTGAGATCCCTAGACATCAAATGTTGAGCTTCTTCAAACTTAGTCACATCTTTTCCTCCTCTTTCCCCCAAGTCCAAATGAAAGAACCTCCCTGTACCTGAGAGTTCACCTCTAGATGTTAATCGTTCAGTGCTTGTTTATTGAGTCGTTAGAGAGAACCTGGACTGAAGGCTGTGATGCCTGTGGTTCAGAGTGCCTCCTTCTCACCTGAAGGGGAGAGTAAGAGGGGAGCCCTTGGGGCTACCCCAGGATAACAGTAGCATTGTCTTTAAGTAGATGGCGGTGAGAAAGCAAGTGCATCAGAATCAAGTCTTAGGAGAGTCTGGGCAAGCCAGAGTGACAAGTGCAAAACGGTCCTCAGAGCAGAGGGCTCATGGAGAAAAGGTCAGAGCTAAGGTGTGCATTAGACAGGGTTGAATTTCAGTAGAAAAGGGGCAATTACAAGTTCACATGGCAGGTGTCTGGATGGATTTTGTGTGTTTGCAGGGATGGGAGATTTGGCAATGTCCTCAGCATGCATTTGTATGGATCATCAAATGCATTTAAAGGGTTTAAGTAGGACAGAAAAGACATTTATTCAAGCATTCATTCTTTACTTTATTCATGTATTCCCTTGGCACCTAATGAGCACCTAGGGGGGTAGACCCATGCCAGATACTGAAAATTTAATAGGAAGCTAGAATGATGTAGACATCAACAAGATGCCAGGCACTGTACCAGACACTTTAAACAAGTCATTTGTTTCTAGTCCTTAAAACAACTCTACTACTTGGATTTCATTATTACCATTTGATGGGAGGAGGAAGAGTGCTAAGGCTGCTAGTAATAGAGTATATTTCCCAAGATCACAAAGCTAAGAAGGAATACTTCACAGGATTCAACTCAGTCAGTTGATTCAAATATCAGAAGAAAAATAAAAGGGAGAGAGAGAAAAGAACGAATATCCCCAGTTTCCATTCTCAAAATCTCTCAGCATCTCATTTCCTAAAGTGGCTGTGTTTAAATTTAGCAGCCTTCAATTGCTTCCCAGTCCAGTCTGCATGGATGACTGCAAGATTTGAGGATGTTGTTCTTAGATTAGGGGCATAAAAACAGGCTGCCAAACCACCATGGCTCAGCACAATGGGACTCAACTGGGGAGTGAGTCAGCCAGGAAGCCCTCCTGAATATCAAGCACAAACATCCCAGAATAGCTGCCCGCTGGGCATGAGGCTTCAGGAGCTGCTCCTAGTGTGCCAGCCTGTGAATTGGAGATGGCAGTGAGCTTGACAAGATGGGTCTGAGTCAAAAATAATCTCTGTCTGCTCCAGAAGGCTCCTGGGAAAGTGAAAACAAACTTCAGGTAGAAGCAACTGGGAACCCTGGTGACTGATGAATTAATTCACTACAGATGGGAAGGAGCTCCACCCTGTGCATCACCTGTAACCAAGCTATGGGCATGCTTGACCTGGGGCCATGGTGGATGTCTCAAAAGGCCTTTAAATTTTTTAAAAATCTGCCAACCTAAAGTGAAAGAGAAAGTGAGATTGACTGGATTTAAGAATGAGAGGTTAACTTACCATGAAAAACAAGAAAAATTTGAACTTTAAAAACAAGACATTCAGGCATTCCAATACCAAATAATTAGAGCCTGCGAAATGGTAAGTAATGGACTCAGCCCTGAAGATGCAGTAATAAACAGTGAATCATTGAACGCTGAGCTTCCACAAAGTCCAGGCTCCTTAACCGAGGGTTCTCCCTTTGAAAGGATGCTACTGTGTTAGCTAGGTCTCCCTAAATCAAAAGTAAGACAGACACAACTCAAATTAGGAGAAACAAAAAGGAATTTTTGCTTTTTGGCTCATGTAACAATACTGTAGAGTTAGGATGCCTAAAGGCATGGCTAGATATAGAGGTCAAAGCAATGTCTCCAAACCCACTGGATGCATTTCTCTGTTTCACCATTTTCTTTTTTGGCTCCATTCCCAGAAATATTTCCTTTTGGAGATCACAATGACTCTAGGCCTTCATACTCATAGTTAGGTAATGGAGTAAATAATCATGTAAATTAAACTTAAAAGTATGTCATATCTGTAGCCACTACAACAACAACAAAAAAAACCACCAACAACAAAGGATTCCAGCATGAATGGAAATGGAGAGCATTTTGCTAAGTGAAATAAGCCAGTTGTTGAGAGACAAATATCATATGATCTCACTTACAAGAGGAATCTAATGGACAAAATTAACCAATAAGCAAAATAGAACCAGGGGCATAGAATCATGGAACAGACTGACAGCTATAAGAGGGGAGGAGGGAGGTGGGGACTACTTAAAAGAGGGTGAAGGAATTAGTCAAAGAACATATGTGAAAAACTCATGGACATGGACAAAAGTGTGGGGATAGACTATGGAAGTTGGGGGGTGGGCTGGGCAAAGGGGGACAAAGGGGTAAATTGGGACAGCTGCAGTAGCACAAAAAATAATAAAATAAAAATTAAAAAAATTTTTTTAAAGATTTTATTTATTTATTTTTAGAGAGGGAAGGGAGGGAGAGAGAGAAACATCAATGTGCTGTTGCTGGGCACTGTGGCCTGCAACCCAGGCATGTGCCCTGACTGGGAATCGAACCTGCGATGCTTTAGTTCGCAGCCCGCACTCAGTCCACTGAGCTATGCCAGCCAGGGCAAAATTTAAAAATTTTTGAGAAAATATTCTTCCAGCATTTAACACCCATTATCCAATCTATTAAAAAATACTCTCATCATTGATTAAGTTGCTTCACTTTCATCTTATTCATTAACATAAATGAAAATATATGCTAACTATTCATTTTGAAATTACATTGCATTATAAATTGCAACATAAGTTGGATACAGGGTCAAGAGTTTGGCAAAAATCAGACTTCTGGACAAAACAGAGGTATAGGTAGGTATATTGTGCCTCCTCACACCACCAAAAAAAGGACAACAACAAATTTAAAAACAAAAATCAATCAGAACTGCCACAAAATCAAACTGTATGCAAGTCTGACAACTAAGGAGTTAAAGAAGAAACACTTATCCAGACTGGTAGGAAGGGCAGAGATGGGCAGCTGGGATAGAGAGGACTCACAGCAAGGTAACAGCGGAGGACCGGGGTGGGTGGTGGTTGGCAGAGGGAGTGGTCCCACATTTGCATGCAGATAAACCAGGAAGAACAAGTGGAGAACAAGACAGACCATGCAACCCAGGGTTCCAGACTGGGGAAATAAAGCCTCAAAATCTCTGACTGAAAAAGCCTATGGGTGTTGTGTCAATGGGAGAAACTCCCAGCCTCCCAGGAGAGTTCATTAGAGAGACCCACAGCACAAACCCACCCACCCAGGAATCAACACCAGAAGGGCCCAATTTGCTTGTGGATAGGGGAGAAAATTACTGAAAGCTGGCCAAGAACTGAGGAAGTGGCACTGTTCCCTCTCAGACCCCTCCCCCACATACAGTGCCACAACTCAGTGACAAGAGTTGCCCTACCCTGGCAAATACCTAAGGCTCCACCCCTTACTATGTAACAGGTACGCCAAGACAAAATATATATATATATGGCCCAAATGAAAGAACAGATCAAAGCTCCAGGAAAAAATACAACTAAGTGATGAAGAGCTAGCCAACCTATCAGATGAATAGTTCAAAACACTGGTAATCAGGATGCTCACAGAAATGGTTGAGTATGGTAGCAAAATAGAAGAAAAAGTAAAGGCTATGCAAAGTGAAATAAAGCAAAATATACAGGGCACCAACAGTGAATGGAAGTAACAGGGACTCAAATCAGCAATTTGGAGCAGAAGGAAGAAAGAAACATTCAACCACAACAGAATGAAGAAACAAGAATTCAAAAACAGGAGAGGCTTAGGAACCTCCAGGACAACTTTAAACATTCCAACATCTGAATCACAGGAGTGCCAGAAAGAGAAGAGCAAGAGCAAAAAACTGAAAACTTATTTGAAAACATAATGAAGAAGAACTTCCCCAATCTGGCAAAGAAAATAGACTTCCAGGAAGTCCAGGAAGCTCAGAGAGTCCCAAAGAATTTGGACCTAAGGAAGCACACACCAATGTACATCATAATTACATTACCTAAGAGTAAAGATAAGGAGAGAATCTTAAAAGCAGCAAGAGAAAAAGACAGTTACCTACAAAGGAGTTCCCATCAGACTGTCAGCTGATTTCTCAAAAGAAAGCTTACAGGTAAGAAGGGGCTGGAAAGAAGTATTCAAAGTCATGAAAGGCAAGGACCTACATCCAAGATTACTCTATCCAGCAAAGCTATCATTTAGAATGGAAGGGCAGATCAAGTGCTTCCCAGATAAAGTCAAGTTAAAGGAGTTCATCGTCACCAAGCCCTTATTATATGAAATGTTAAAGGGACTTATCTAAGAAAAAGAAGATGATCAAAAATAGGAACAGTAAAATGACAACAAACTCACAACTATCAACCACCGAACCTAACACAAACAAAAATAAACAAATTAAGCAAACTAGAACAGGAACAGAATCACAGAAATGGAGATCACATGGAGGGTTAACCAGGAAGGTAGAGGGGGAGGGGAATGGGGGAAAAGGTACAGGGAATAAGAAGCATAAATGGTAGGTACAAAATAGATAGGGGGAGGTTAAGAAATAGTATAGGAAATGTAGAAGCCAAAGAACTTACATGTATGACCCATGGACATAAGCTAAGGTGGAGGGGATACGGGTGGGAGGGGGATGCAGGGTGAAGGGTTATAAAGGGGGGAAATGGTATAACTGTAATAGCATAATCAGTAAAATATATTTTAAAGAAAAATAGTTTGGCAAAAATCAAGCAAAAAACATTCTCCGAGAATCAACTGGCTATATAAAATTTACAATGAAGAATATTATGTGTTTTATTATTAATTGTAACATGTGTACTATACATCTTTTGTGTCAGTAAATATTGTGAATATTATACATGTGTATATATGACACCTTTTCTCAAAAATCAGTTGTAGAACAGTTGCTAGCACACCACTGACTTCCAACCAGCTACCCATTGTGTCCGGATCAGCTCTCTTCAGGAGACAAAAATTCTAGGCCCCAGTGTTGGCCCCAGGTCATTGCATGAACTTCCCTTTCTCCTTGGTGATTTCCTCCTAGGCACAAAGTGGAGATTATCTCTAGCCATCATTATTGCCTTTTTCTGCAGGAGGTTACTCAGCTCCAGTGCAACTTTGCCACCTCGTTCTCTGAAACTTAGAGCTCTTCAGACCAAAGGCGACTGAGAAGGTAGCTTGATTAAGCCATCAACAGGTCCCATGTAACTTTACACCTGTATTTCATTAACATAACCATAACATAAATTCCTTCAGTGATTCTTCCAAGAGCACAGAAAAGTTATTCCATAGTAGTCACTGCTTCTGCTCTAGAAGCAGAAGCAAACCTCAAATATAAGAATTTTTTTTAAATAAGAATCAATACTATTCAAGTTCTATCTCACCAATCACCTTGATACACATGTGAAATGTACAACACCAGAAGCTGTTACAATCGTCTTGGCACATACAAAGTCCTCTGGAATTAAAGAAAAGAAGAACTTTCTCAAATTTTCCTGGGAATGCTCAGATACAGCACTGTGACTTTACAGGGAGTGGAGACCCTCGTAGAGGGCACATTTCCATTAAGCTTCGAAAATGTTGGGAGCAGGGTGTGAGGAAAGATAGGGGAACAAAGTGGGGAGGGGGATTGGTCAAATATCCTTGCTGAGGGAGAACATGGCTGTTCTTCCTCTGTCTCTCATCATCTGCACTTCTGGCTAGCTCCCAACTGCTCATTAGATCTCATTTTGTGTTGCCTTTTTCAGGAAGCGTTTCCTGGTTTTGAAACCTTCCACTTGTAGTTAAATCCCCTCCCATAAACAGCTTTAGCATTTTGCATGACCTCCCCTTACAATGGACTGTAGGTATCTATTTACTGTCTGTTTCTCCCATTACACTATAAGTTCCTCCAAGTCAGGCAAGTGGTCTTGCTCACTGTTATCCCTGGTGCATACCATATGCTTGGCATTCCATTAATAGATGATGAATGAGCCTGCTGTCAAAGGCTGTCTCCCATAGAGGATGCTGCTGCTCTAGGACCAGGGTCCACCATTAGGCTTGCTACTGCCCTGTGGCTTTCCTTGCAAGTGTTCCAACCTTTCAGACCCTACTCCCTGCTTGTGCCTACACCCACTCTCGCTGGCTTCAGTGGTTCTGTGTATGACTAACCTGGCTCCTCATCCTCCCCTCTTCTGGATTTCTCACAGATGCGAAATATAATGGAGGTAAAGGAAGTTCACATACTACTGCTTCAAGAGGTGTGGTTGTATCCAGGTTCCTGTGCTCTGGAAAGGAAAGCATCATGGTGTCCTTTCTAGGACACCAGATCTGAGGTTCACAAACTCCATCTCAGTCCATTTCCTAGCTGGGTGGCTACGGGCAAATTATTTTACCTCTTTGAGTCTTGGTTTCCTTAATAATGAAGTAGACATATTCAACCCTATCTAACTCATGTACTTCTTAAGTTCAAATAAATACTGCATTTGGTGGGGGGTACATACAATAAAGGGCTATGCATGCACATGGAGCTGAAACTCATTGTACAAAGAGCACTATAGATGAGAACATTGCAAGTATTAGATGGTCATCCAAAACTATTGCATCTTCACTGCTCCCCTTTACGACTCCTCGGTTTTACAAAGGGTTTCTGGTATGATTCATTCTCCCGACTCAACCAGCTTATCCTACATGAAGCCATGACACTGGAAATAGCTTTTCAAAGCCAGACCTTAACTCTCCATGCTAGATTTGGTGCCTAGCGCAAAGCAGTAATAATATGAACTACCCAATTAGATGAAGCTCTTATGCCATTTCTACCCGTAAGTCTTCCATGAATCCAACTGTCCCCCAAATCACCGCCACAACACAACTCTGGAAGCCTTTGCATCCTCCTCTGAATTGGTTCCCAACCTTAGCATCCCTAGGGTTCCAGGTCTCCATGAGGTGACTAGTATTTTGGAACATAAAAACAAACAGGCAAGAATAGGACAAAATGGAATAAAAAGAAAGGTATTGGCCTCCTCTTATAACTTGCACAGTCAGGTAAGGGTCGCTGATGACAGGTCAGAAAGCAGCCCCTCGCTGAGAGGTGATATTGCAAGTTCAACCATAAGCCTATCTCGGGAGCAAAGAGGACCCAATACACACTGCTGAGATTTTTAATGGGACAGACTTTACGATACTGTGTGCAGGTAGCGTCAGATCTACAAGGCTCCAATTCTAGCTCTACCTTTGATACCACCGGTGTAGCTTTGGGCAAGTCACTTAATCTGGCTGAAACTCAGTTTCTTATTCACTTATAAAGTAGAAAGTAATTATGGTTCTTATCTCAGATAGTTGTTGTGAGTATTAAATGAAATAATACTTATTGAACACCAGACAAGGAAATGATCTTTAATGTTAACTATTATTATTTTATGGTTCTGTTTCACAGACTTATCTTCAAATTCTTGTGCAACTCAATGCCATGACGTGGGCACATATAGTAATCTCTGTAGGTGGACTTTCTAATGGTCACATGCTGGGTGTTGCCATTCCCTCCTGAAATGGAAGATGTCTCTTTCTCTTTTGTGTTTGTTTGGCATTTATTGACACTTGGTTTTCTACTCCATGCTCCTAAAGAGTGGTATATATTTTTCCACAATAGTGCTTATTATCTTGAATTGTATTAAATGTTCTTCCCATTGAAATTCTGAATACCCCAAGGGCCAGGGCTCAGTCTCATTTATCTTTGTATTTCCAGAGTTTCACAAATGTTTGGCACATTACTGATGCTTAATATTTATTAAGCCAATTTTTAAAAGGAGATAGTAATTGATTCTACTTTGCTCAAAACACACTGGGTATCAGGAGGAAGTGGAAGTAACACAACAAATTTTCACAATGTGCCAAGAGTCATGTATATATCATTATGATGATTGTGTTTACTTTCTTTATTGGTAAAGAATACATTCAGGTCCATGTATAAGCCAACTAAAAGTGGCTTATACAAATAAGATTTACTTTTATCCCATTTCATAGGTGGGAAATTTCTAGTTTTGCTTCTACTTTTTATTGGTGCCATTCAGATCCTGGAGTATGCCAGCTTTCTGTGCTGTCATCCTTAGCTTTCTTCTCAGGCTTGCAAGGTGGCTGCCACAGCACCAGACATCATTTCCACATTCAAAGGAGGAACAAGTGAGGAAAAGATGTACCAGAGCTTTCTTCCCACTTTTTTTCTTGAAATCAAAAGATACCCCATAGTAGAACTCCACTTAGCTTCCATTTGCCATTCCTGGTATGTGGGAGGCTGTGAGTATATAGAATTTAGCTGGACACTTGCTGCTCTGAACAAATAACTATGTTTCTTACCTAGAAAAAAGAGTAGATATTAGGAAGGCACTTAAGAGTTTCTGCCACACTTCATGAAAACTTAATGGAGGTGTATCAATACTTCCACTTCACAAATGCAGAGCCTGAAGGTGAGGAGTAAAATGTTCTATATGTGAGTTTAATTTACTGGCCTATGAAAAACTGACATTCTTATGACTTCCTTCCATGCTCTTTGCCATAAGCCACATTGAAAATGAATGAGAAAAATACATCTAAAGTCATGTTTATTTATTTTTAGAACAAGCAAGGTTTCAGCTTACGATTTCCTTATTTTCTAGAAAGAGGTTGTTTGCTGAAGAAGGCAAACTCTTGACCTTCTTGCCAAAGGCATCCAATCCCAACCAAATTAGCTGCTGCCCTGTTTTCTACATATTTTAGAAACTCATCTTATATAATCTTTAGCAAAATGTCAATATGGTCTGTCTCACTACCAAAATGTGTTCAGCCTAAGTTTTGAGAGTTGAAATGAATCACAATGAGGTTATAAAAATGGTGCTGGGCAAAGAAACCATCCAGACTGATTTTTTAAAAAGTAAAGTTTAATCCTGCTCATTAAAAAAAAAAAAAAACCTTGGATGAGTTCATTGAACTGGAACCTTCTAACAGCATAGAGCAATACAATGCCTTTGTCACCTTCCTAATATATTTTTAATTTTCAAATAAAATTAACAATATAAATACCTTGGAGCCAAAAGCTGCCTTCCTTTCTAAGGATATATAACTCTTTCCCATCTAAGACAGATGGCCAAAGGCTGGTGCAATTTGTAAAGATAAGAACAAATGTGTTTATCTTGCAGGTAAAATAATTGAGACACAGAAAAGTACAGTTACTTGGGAAAGGACAGGCACCTGCCAAGATTAATGTTGCTTTATCATTTATACAGAGTCCCCTTTCCAACCAAAGAGAAAACTGTTGGTGTATTTACTCCAGAGTTTCTTGGTTTTAGCAACATGCCCCGTGCTGTTGCTGCAGGTAAAATGCATAGGAGACTTCACATCACTACAGAATAGCTCCAGGCCAAGCCCCCATGTATAAGTTTGCTCATGAAATCTGCTGGCATTTTCCTATCACTTCAACTCTCCCAACCCAAAACAAATATTTTGTGGATCTGATCTGCTCCTCAGGGTTTTGCCCTCTCTAAAAATATCATCCCTGTAGGAAGAGTTGAGTGAACTGAAAGTGCCCTCTACTAGTGCTTTCCTGAAAAGGCAGAAGTGTTGAGAGAAGTTTGTGCTTCATCCAATAGAAGTAGGGATGTTGGAGAGAAGACTTCCGCCCAGACTCCCAATTCGCCTTGTGGTGATAGTAAGTTTACTCCCCATGGCATAGTTCCAGGAGATAGATGCTTTGGCAAAGGGCAAGACCGAGTTCAAATTCAAATCTTGCTACTTGCTAGCTAGGGAATCCTGAGATAAGCTAGAGTATCAGTTACCACATCTGTGAAAGGTGTTAAGGCCAGACTTAAAAGTATTGTAAAGATTACCCGAGATCATGGGTAAATGGCCTAGTGGGTATTTAATGCATTTACCAGTGTTCCATCAAAAAGTGAGATGCAGCTGTCATCTAGACTCTGTCCTCAGAGGCTGAGAGAGGGCCAAGCTCCAGGTGGAGAATGCTCTGTGCTTCAGGTTTCAGGATCTGCAGGTGGGATGAGCTGAAATGGGTACCACTTAGAATAAATCATCCTTTGGGAAGATGGGAACTTGGCACTGGAGACAGAAAACCAAGTGCTAGGAACAGAATGAAGATTGCTCTGGAAGAAGAAAGGGTCAGGCTCCAAAGAAAGGCTGGGAATTACACCTGTTCAGAAACTCCTTCCCCCTTTCTCTCTAGGCCTCTCTTTGAGCCACCCCCCACCCCTCACCCCCACCCAACACTACCCTCCTCCTGCTTTCTTCTCATTGAAAACAACCCCATCTAGTTCTGTTAGATGGGGCAGAACTGACTCCTGGGGAAATAAAAAGGGTTAAAAAGAATTAAAAAGAGTCTTGTTATCACTAAGAACCCAGGAAATGAAAATTCAAACAACTATAAGATGCTTCAGGAGGCTTAAATGGGGAGGGAGGTGGCCAGAATGCTCCATAAGCAAATACACCTGTTTGCATAAATTTTAATGTTGAATAGAGTTTTGGGGGGTATGTCTCGAGACATAAATAATTCAAATTGTAGGTTTTCTTGATTTTGAATATTAAACTAATATGGCAAATCCACAAATACACCTATATTTCTTTACCTAAAAATAGCAGAGTGTGCCAACATAACAAAAAGACAAACAAGAATCAGATTCCTGGTGTGGGGGCTGAAAGGTTGAAGGGTGAAAGGACTTGCTTGAGGTCTCTCCCAGTTAGTGAACAACAAGGCTGAAATCAATCTGCAAGGATGCAGGTCTCCTTGTTTGCCTGATGTCCCAGTGAAGGGCCAGCAGAAGGCAGTGCCCTGCAGAGTATCAGCTTGTCTTCCTCCTCCTTCCCTCCTTCGACACAGAGTCAAATGACTCCAAATGAAAATGTCATTTGGATCAAAACAATAGAGATGTATTAAGACATCTAAAATTGCACACAGATCAAAGTATATGAAGTAATATATTTTCTGGCTTCCCCTCAGAACTGTCATCAAAATAATAAGGAAGCCATTTCTCACCTCCCACACTAATTCTACCATAATCAGAACACAGTAATATATTTGCCTTTGCCAAACCAGGATTTGTGAAATCATGAGCAGAAATGGGAGGACCGTCAGCTGCCACAGTTTCAGAGAAAGAGGCTTGTATCATTCTGGTGGGACAGGTTGGGGAGCCAAGAGCTTTAGCCTAACTGGCAAATCACAAAAGGTCAAAACTCTTTTAGGTAGCACCAGCTCAACTCAGCCTGCTAGGGCAGGCTTCTCTAATCCTACCAGCCAAAAAAGTCTATTTTCCACCCCAGAAATTCCCAGCACTGGTGGCCAATACCTTCTTAATAATGATTAGGGAAATCAGAAAACCTAGGCTCGAGCTCTTGGCCCATCGGTCACTCGTAAACACTGCGCAATCTCACTGTCTCAGAAAACCAGGCAGTAAGTGTGGCATGGGTGTTCCTAAAAGTGTTCACACTCACTGGCTCATTCCTGGTGATACAATGAAAAAACCACATGTGAGTCAACAAATCATTTGATGACCATTTGAGGACATGATTTCTGGCTGTTGTCTGAAAGCTTTTTGTGATACCACCTGGTAAATGTGCAGTAAAATTGGATCAAGGAAAATCAAGGAAACTCCAGGACCAAGCCCCACAACAGAAGTGTTTGTGACCACAGCAGGGGTGGACATGATAGGAGCAAAAACAATGACAGGGACCTGAGTCTATTGACCACATACACAGAATACATAGATTTTTGTCCTGTCCCAAGAATCTGAGAGTTATGCCCCTCAAGGATGATGGGATCAGAAATGGATTAACTATGAAGCTGATATAATTCCATCTTTAGGACCCTCATTTGAAAGGCTCACTTGAAAGCCTTGTACCTCATTTTCTATTTGTAGTTTAGTTATCTTTCCTATAGTGACGGTGATGGGCAAGTTAACTGGGCTCAGGGATGCTCAGAAGACAGATAAACATGTTTTCTGGGTGTGTCCGTGAAAGTGCTTCCAGAAGAGATTAGCTTTTGAGTTTGAAAACTGAGTAAAGATCACTGTTACCAGCATGGGTGGGCATCATCCAATCCATTGAGGGCCTGCATGAGACAAAAAGGTAGAGGAAGGTGAGTTTTGTTCTCTTTGCTGAGCTGGGACATCCCTTTTCTCCTGCCCTCAGAGAGACATTGGTGCCCCTGTTTCTCAGACCTTTAAGCTCACACTGAATTATACCACTCGATGTCCTTGCTCTCCAGTTTGCAGACAGTAGATTGTGGAACTTCTTGGCTTTCATGTTATGGAAGCCAATTCCTTTAATAAATCGATGAAGAAGTGTGTGTGTCCATGTGTGTGTACATAACCAGGGGTAACCAATAAGATTTCTCTGCTGGTTCTGTTTCTTTGGAGAACCATGGCTAATATAAAATGTGATTCCAATGATATATAAGCTTCAATATCTACAAAACCTGGATTTACCCTTGGAAGTGGAAAAGAGATCTTGAAAAAATGGCAACCCAGAAGATGCCTACAAGCTTGCATCAATGCCATGGAATGATCTATAGCAAAGACAATTACAATTTGTGAAATATAAAGGAGGTTTGAATCGAGCTGACTCAAATCCTTAAAGATGCTGTACTTCCACCATATGGGAAACTGTGATGAAAAATAAATTCTTGTTGTGTTTCACTGTCAGTTTCTACCTTTTGACATATTTAAGAATATAGTCTCTCATATTGGTAACCTAAATGATGTTTACCTTGTGCTTGGAGAAACATAGACTATGTCAAATATATCAAATAGAAATTTTATGCTCCCTCACCCACCTCTTCCCCTGCAACACACCTCTAAGGAAGACTCCCAAATCTCAGACAATACCATCACCTTTTCTGAGATCCCCATTGTCAATAATGAGTATAAGCCTTCTGGGTATAAACTCCTTATATTCCAAGAGAATTACAGTAACTCCCTAATATGTATCTGCAAGATCCTGAGGAATATAAGGGGCATTTATGGCAGCTGTACCCATTTGGTGGGGCAATTATAACAGAATAGAAAAATTATTAGCTTGAGAGCCCTCACCCACTTCTCAAAATAATTTATGTTTCAGAAGCATGCTGAAAATTATTCCTAACAGTTTAATAGAGCAGTATTTTAAAGCCTGGACTTAATGATCTGGAAAAACCAGAGCATCCTTGAAGCACTAGTGAAGACAAGATGAGAAGACTCAGGAAGGCAGAAAGAGTAGAATGAAATTATTGTATAAAGCCTGCAAGTCCATGTCTGACTCTGTTCCCTAAGAGATCGCAGAGTACACTAACTTCATTGAAGAAATAAAGATGGTGGGGGCTCAGAATAGGAGAGGCCAATGGCAGCACAAACGTTCAAAGGCAGAGTGGTATAAGTACCATAATGGGCAGAAGGCTAGAGTGGCTTTCAGGGTGCTTTGACACATAAGAATCATGATGTGCCTATAAGGCCCATAGATGGATAGCTGACTAGCACATTGTCAATTTATATACATAAGCAGAAAAAAATCAAGAGATGGTGAATCAAAGACTAATAAGAGCTCCTGATATGAAAAACTGTGGCCCTTTAACAAGTTTATAGATCTAAATTAATTCACAGACACAGAGTCCATTAATAGGAGCAGGAGGCTGAGTCTCTTTAAGGAAGAATTTTATAACTCTACCATATATATTACATAAATATTCCCTAACCCTCTTCCTAAGGGAACCTGTGGTCATTTGTCAGCTTAGCCATTTTTTGAGGAAAGAATATCCATAACTATTAGATAAAATATCTCTCCAAGCACTCAGAGCAGACCCAAATGTCAATACGCTTCATAAGGAAAAGACCGATGGAGGCTGGGTGATCAATGACATTTTGGCAAAATGGATCTATGTTTTTATTTTCTTGTCTCCCAAATATGTAATTAGGATCTTCATACTAGCTGGCGGAACCCTCCTAATGGTCCCCTGATTGATTAAGATCTATGTGGTGTACTTGTCAAAGTGGAAGCTCCTGAAATTTCTTCCTCTTCATTGCCAAGATGCTGCATCAGAAGCAATACCACATTCCTGGGGCAATTGCCGAGATGGTATCCCTCTCCAAAGAACAACACCATGACTGGTTTACCTGGTTTACATACTGTTCTCCAAATCTGGTGCATGTATTGAACCAATGACAACCAAATATTTCTGGATCTCCTATAGCTGGAATACACAAGCCCATGAGCCAAGGGCTGGAAGTAAATGGCCCCTCTCATCATCTCTATGGAGAATGTGTGCTTCCTCTCTCCTCAAACTCTAAAATCAGCATATTAACACATTAACTTACTTACTATGAAAATCACATACTGAGAAGATGATGCATTTTCTCTCTGTGTGCAAGCTACATACAAAATCAAATAACATTGCCTGGGGGAACAAAGAATCATATCACGAAACTTTTCTATATAATTGAATGTTTAATGGCACTAAATAACATTTCTATGTCTTCTTTTTCACAATAAAGATGCCTTTACATCCTTATAAAAGCAGAAAAAAATCCAGAACCAAGCCTCCCTTTCCTATGATTGGGGTTTGGGTAGGCAATCCCTATATCTATTTCTTAATTTTCCCTTTTCTATGCCTGGAGTAACTGAATAATTGTTTTTGAGATATACTGTTGTTCTCTCTCTTTATTTAATAGTCAAACTCATAGAAGTAGAGTAGAATGGTATTTTTCAGGGGGTGGGGAGGGGAAATGGACAGGTGATAGTTAAACAGGAAATGTTTCAGTTATGTAATGCCATTCATTGAATGAAATATTCAATGCCATTCTCTTGAATGATATATTAATGATTTCAATTAGGTTTGAGTCAAGATCTTTTGGCCTGATGGACATTCTGTTCCTGTACAATGACTTTTCATATGATTTCTCTTGTTAATTGTGTATTAATCTCCCAGTTCAATTCTTGGAGCCAATCTTACATTCCTATTTCCAGGGTATGGAAACCTTAAAGTAGTTTAGGAATTGGCTATAAAATGGAAGACTAACTCCAGAGCAGATTGCTGCTGACTGGGGTCCTGGCCACTTCTCACAAAAAGAAGTGAATGACTTTTGGGAAATTTGAACCAGTTGAATAGAACTTAGAGGCAAGAAGAAGAAAATGAAAGAATGAAGAGGAGGGAGGGAGAGAGAGACTGTAAGAGTAGTAGAGACATCGAGAGATTTCCACAAAGACTTTCTTTGGTGAAATTTTCAGGGATTTGCATTTATAAAGAAATAATAAAAATTCCAAAGATATAACAACATGAGTAGCAATCTCTGTAGCACTCTGTACTAGACCCTGGACTAAGCACTTTATTTTTATCACCTACAATGTATTACTGTTATTATTTTTATTTTATTTATAAAGAAACTGAAGCTTAGAGAAGTTAAATGATTTCCCATAGGTCATGCAGTTAGGCAGCAAGGTGAGACTCAGTCCTAGGGACTCTTATTCCAAACCCTCTCTCTTAACCACAGTGAAAGTGCACCCCCACCCATGATTTCCAACCAATGTAGAAAGACACACCTATTTACCTCCAACGATGCTATGCTTTTACTGATATTATTACTCTCTGACTAAACTCTAATTTTCTTTTCCCTTTTATCTTATTTATACATGAAGAGTCCTCCCATATAAATTATTAAGCAGTTTCTTCTAGAAATGAAGCTTCTAAAAATTGACCACATGCTGCCCTGAGCAGTCAGAGAGATTTCATGTGTAACCATCTACTTATCCACCATTTCTGCAGGAGTCAAGTCCCAGCAGCCCCGTAAAGCACCTTTATGGCTCACAAGCCTTGGAAGTCCCTTCAAACAAGGTGTGCTGAAATTGGTAATGCTTTCTCAGCTTCTATATTTGAAAGAGCAAGTTCGTCTTCAAAGCCCACGAGACATATCCCTGCATTTCTCTTACATAAAAGCTTAGGCTACCCATATCTGATCTCATATCCCTTCTAGTTAGTGAAAAAGGGAGTTCTATCACTTTTAAAATTCATTTAAAAAGCCTAGAGCCTATGGGTAATTCAGGGATACTAAACAAATGTTGGGTTTATAGTATAATTAGAAGAGAATAAACCATAATGCCAGGACAACCTTGGATTGAACCCCAGCTCAGCCTCTAGCTGGTTTCACGGCCTTTGGACAATGACCAATCTCTATGAATATCACTTTTCCTTATTCATAAAAATCATGACTACTTCTGTTTGTCTCTTAACTAAAAATAGCTAGGATGTTTTCAGTTTGCCTCATATAAAGAGAAACTTGGAAAAATGGTGTAGAAGAAGGTAGCTCTCTACAGGAAGCCAAGAATTGTAGATCCCAGAGCCTCCTTAAGGCCAGAATGAAAAGGTCATTCAGAATCCCTGGAAGCCCCATTCATCCTAATCCACCAGCTTCTGGAGGTTGAGACCCCTCACAGAGAACGAGCTCATGGATTTTCATTCCAGGGGCAAAACAGCACATCTCATCTCCATTTATGGTTTCTACTAGCCTGCATGCCACATCTGCCCTTCCCTCCATGAACAACTGCTGATTCTCTCTGAATTTTCCAGCATAAACTACTAAGAAAGAAAATCTGATTCCACAGCTAGCTCCCATCATCTCCACTGTACGTAGGAAGGGGAAATGTGGTTCAGAATTCCATCCTTCTTGCTCATGGAACAACCAAGGATCAATTTCTTCATCAAGAAAAGTGGGCGTTGCTGGTTATATCCTAGGTACAGTGGATGGGCTGTTATAATGGGGCGTATGAAATGCCTGGCTCATAATAGATACATGATAAGAGGAAATTATTACTATTTTGAAGAACCTCAATATTGGCTTCACAATAAATTTAGAATACTATTAGCTTTATAGAAAAGGAAATTCAGGCTCAGATAACTTAAATAACCTATCTAAGGACAAAAATAACCCTGAATCCAGAGCTCTTTCACAGGAGTTTGTATCTGGGAATACTGCCTTCAAGGAATGAGAAATGCAGCATTTGGAGCCCCAGTTCCAGCCCTTTGGCCTTGTCTAAGTCTCTTACACTCTCTGGGCCTTGGCATCCCATGTGTCCACCAAGAGAGTGACCCTTAATGATAAAGGACACTGGCTTTAGAACTATGCCAGCTGCTAGTCTAGGCCCCACCACTTCCTAGTTGTGTGGTTTGCACTCACCTCAAACTTTCCAAACCCGGGTTTCCTGAGCCGTAAGTTGGCAGAAATATTACAGGTTCTGTCGGCCTCACTCTTTGTTGTGAGGATGAGAATCAACATGAAATACTATTTTCAGGAAATTACCTAGTAATCGTTTGAGGCTTATAGGAGTGTGAGCTATTATTATCAAAACTCCATCTGCACTAACACTTTATCATTTGAAACTCTACTATTGGTCTATACAATGATGTTTCTCAGCTAAGTTTAAATTATTCATTGTCTGTCATATGAACTTGCTGATGACGTGTAGTAGCCAGGGACTGTGGGGTGGATAAAGATGAGTAAGGCAAGATCTCTAATCTCAAAATATTCCCAGTGGAGAGGGACAGGGAAACAGCCAACACGGGAGATTGGAAGCAGTATGGAAAATGCTGCATCAGGGCAGAAGAGAGCTAGGTAGGGACACAGGGAGTAAGCAGGCCTGCCTGGGGTGGTCAGAAGAAGCTTCACACCATCTAAGTGACATCTCAGCAGCATGGACTGCAAGGGAGAAAGACAGAAGATGACAAGTACCCCCAGTCTCTGTTGTTCTTTTCTCCCTTTTGGCAGTAGTGCCTCCTGGGCTCTTGCTGGGAGGGCGGCCACCTGGCAGTTTGCACTCACCACCTCCCTTGCAACCAGGTGTGTCCACGAGACAATGAGAAGTGAGCGCAACTTCCAAGTCACCTTCTTAAAAACAAAAGCCCTGGAACTGGACTGTGGACATGGAGGAGGAGCCAGCTTCAAGCCTATAGCAAGGACAGCGGGGCAAGTGGCTGACATTCATAGGAAGCAGAGGTGCCTCCCTGCCTGGCTGGGGACCACTTGCCTCTGTCACTTCCTAAGAAAAATATATGTCTGTCTTGTTTAAAAGACTTTCTTTTTTAGTCCTTTTTTTTTTTTTAAGCAGCTTAACATGTTACCCAAGTTATGGACCCTGGTAGAGGCAATGGTAACATGGAAAGACCTGGAATCATAAAGCATTAAACCAGCTCTATTTAGGGAATGATGAAAAATTGAAGTTTGGTGGCCACACGGGGACTCAGAAGTACAGGTACCCATGAGGGTGCAATGCTGCAGAAGAGGTAGTCTTATTGCTATGAAACACAGGCTTCTCAGGCACTCAATAGTGGTGTGTGTGGTGGGGGGAGGGGGTGGCAAACAACATCCAGTGCACTAGGCCACTGTGGGAATGCCTTAGAATGAAAAGAGGTGGAAATGCCCTAAGGCACATGAAAAATGTCCTTGCAAAAGACCTGCCAATGTCCCCAAATGCCCGAAGGCCTGGTGCTGAGGAATTTTATCCAAGTTCCTTAGTGGAAAAAAACAGTAAAGCTAAAATATTAAGCTATTTTGGGAAGCTGGAGAGCTTTAGTAATTTTTGAGAGGCCAGGTGGGGTGAAGCTGACTGAGAAAACTATAATCCCAGGGAAAGCAAAACTCTGGGCTGCAAAGGCTTGACCCAGGTCTTCTGATGCTCTGCTCATGTGGAGAGGGTCTTTCTTCTTTTCCTGAGGAGTTCTAGTTTTCTTAAAGGGAGGCAGCTGCAGGCCTTTGGTACGTGCTGCAACATTAAATGCAGAGCTCCAGAGCTTGGAGACGGTGCTGGGAGGTGATGGGGTTGGAAGAGCATGCCTGGGCATGAGCAACAGGAACCTCTGGGTTGTTTCGAATCCTTGCTCAAGCACCTACTAGCTGTGACCCCAATTCTTTATCAGCAACTAGTTGTAGCAGAATCATTAAAAGGATTAGTAAGATTCTGTGTGGATAGTAGGCAGAGTATATGGATAGAAAGCAGGAGTAGCTTTCATGGGGGAGCATTCACTCTCGTAGGGAGTCAGCTAAGGATGTTTCTCCAACTCCTCCATTCCAATACATGAGGAATGATCCACTTTCTAAAAAAATTTCCAACTATGCTCAGCTATTCTTTGTTCATTCTTCTGTTTGTTTAGGTGATTATTTCTCCTCTTAAAGCATGAACACCTCTTGATTAGAATACAGAATATCAAGACTGCAGGAAGAACTCTGAAGTGAAAAATTCAGAGATAGGGGAGAAGGGCCTTCATTACAGCTGGAAAGAAGGTGGTGCAGGGGAAAGGAGGGAGGAGGCAGAGCTGGGGAAGGAGGCAGGGACCACGTTGCTGAGGGCTTAGCCTCAGTGTGCTAAAGAAGTGTTCAGGGAAACCACAGAAGGATTTTGAGGGAGAATCGAGGCAGATTTGTATTTCCAGTTTAACATCTCAAACACTGATTTAAGGAGAAATGACTGGGGACAGCACACTGGGGAGCTGGTTCAGGTGAAAGAGGTTGTATGTGTGGTCCAGGGTGGAACACGGGAGATGATCAGGAGAGAGATCCCAGGGATGTCTGGGAAGCATTGAGCTTGTCTGAGAATAGGGACATAGCCAATGAGCCAACAGACTCCAGGAGAAAGCCTCTCTCGTGACTTGACATTGAGCAGAGACCAGAATGACATGAGGGAGTGGCTCAGGCCCAGAGAGGATAAAGGGCCACAGCTGGGGGAGAAGAGCGTGGTGTGTTCAGAAACAGCTCAGAGGCCTTGAGAATGACTCAAAGGCAGAAGTGTGTGAAATGAAGCCTAAGACCGTAGCTGGGGCCACAGCAGAGGTGGGGAGGCTTGAAGGGGTATGAGGAGTGACACCACCTGACATAGGTTTCAATAGGTGGCTAAGGGTAAGGTACAGATTTCACCACCTTATTTTCTGCTGAAATCCCTTCTTCTGCTCCCTTCTGCCTGCAGGATAAAGCCACAGTTACTTAGTCAGACGCTCAAGGTTCTTCATAGGCGAAGACCTACTGGGAGCATCAGCCATGTTTCCTGGTATCTCCTCCCCTTTCCTTCTCTCCCAAAAGGCATTACAGTTGCTTTTGGGGGGATGCAGAAGAATGAGGGAAAACTGAACAGTGTGGGAACTGTGCACTTTGAGAAAGGGCTTAAACTGCAGGAGACTCTAAAAACCACATAAATGGAGCCCTTTTAATGGAGACAGAGCAGCCAGCCTTGCGCATCTGCTGCCTCCAACCTAGGACTGTTAAGACAGGGCAAGATACAATCACTTTTTAAACTGAAGTAACATGGTCTCCCAAAGCACTATTTGCAAAGATGACACCAAAGCAGATATTTTGACAGCAGACTGGTGGTGACTGGACTGGAAATTAACAACATTGTTCATAATTAGCATCACTGTGTTACCTTATCTGCACCAGTAGAAATACCGTTCTTCTATTGATGTACTTGTCCCCCTTCCCTTTCACATAAATGCCCCTTGACTTTATCCCCTAATCAGAACACTTTTGGAATTTATGCCTGAATCAGTATTTCCCAAATAGCTTTTCTTTCTTCCTCTCTTTTCCTTCCTTCCTTCCTTCCTTCCTTCCTTCCTTCCTCCCTTCTTTCCTCCCTCCCTCCCTCCTTTTCACCCTCCCTCTCTCTCTTTATTTCTCAAATAACTGCTTGTTGCCTCTCACTTTACCTTTTGTTTTTAGGTTATCAAAACCATTTATAAACATGTGCTTCTTGGAGCTAGGCAAGGCTGAATCCCCTATGCTAGTGGGCATCGAGAGATGATGAAAATGACCTAGACTCTATAAGCCAGATCTGTTCTACTCTAGCTCATGTGAGCAAAAGGCCACCTATTTTAAAGGAAGCCAAGTCCAGGTAGTGAGGAAACTAGAACCAGAATATCTTATTTTCTTACCAAATATATATTAGTCTAGTATTGTCTCACCCCAGCCATTCCCACTAAGACTTTTATTTATCAGTCTGCTGGCTAAATCATCTTCTAATAGCTAATAGTGCTAACGTTGTTTTTCACAAAGGTAGGTTTTCGTAAAAACCAAATACAGTATGAGAAGAGTTGATTTAAATTCTCTACCAGCTGCTGGGAGATTTTCAGCACACTCCTGACCAATGCCTTTGACGTCCAAGCACAGGGACGCTGCACTGATTATTGGGCCTGATTTCTATTCTGAGAGGAGCTGTTAATTTCTTCCTTCTGTTTCCCCCAGTACTTTTCCATTCCTTCACCTATGCCGGCAGACCAGCCTGCCTCTGTTATTATACAGGAAAATTTGTTCCGTTCCAACCACCGTTAAGCATTCAAATGTTTTTCTGAGCATAAAAGAGCTGTTATTATTTACCTGGATTTTTTAAATGGTTATCATGGTGGTGACTTTACTAGTAAAGGCAGTGGTGCTGATTGAATTCTGACTAATTGATTGAGCCATAACAATAAAGCATGAACCATGCTACTGAATGGCTGCTGACCCAGCGTGGTGGTGAGGTGGGTGACAACAAGAGAGTAGAGGAGATGAGGGCACAGAGGGGAGGGGTTGGCACTGGGGATGATGGTGGGGCTTGTGGTGAGATGGAGTTGGCAAAGACTGTGGCCACAGTGATGGTATCAGCTGTGGTGATGATGAAGGTGGTGACACGTGTGAAAGAGATTGGGTGTGAGGAAGGTGGGTGTGATGGTGGTGTCCATGGAAGTCAAATGCTGATGACAGAGCTAGTGTGTTGGTGTAGGTGATGGTCATAAATGTAGACATGGTGGGGAGCAGAAGAGAGTGGAGGTATATATATATATTTATATATTTATTTATATTTATATATTTATATATATAAAATAATTTTGTTCACCAAAGTGTTTTCAGACTTGTCTTCCCAGCCAAACTAAGGCCAAAGGCAAAGAGTATCTCCCTTTCTTCAGAAAAACATACCCTGCATTAGAAAGAAAGAAAGAAAGGAAAGAAAGAAAGAAAGAAAGAAAGAAAGAAAGAAAGAAAGAAAGAAAGAAAGAGAAAGAAAGAAAGAAAGAAAGAAAGAAAGAAAGAAAGAAAGAAAGAAAGAAAGAAAGAAAGAAAGAAAGAAAGAAAGAAAGGAAACACATGACAAAATAACCTAGCCCTGGATCCATCATAAACTAAGAGAGCTACCAAGCTAGAAGTTGTCAGATATCATCTGCATTGATGGAATTCCAGCCTAAGCCATCTTTTCCTCAAAGATCTTCCAGAAAGATAGAGCATGAGGGAGGGAGAGTCTGGGGATAGAAAGGCCTTGCGTTAGGGGTTTCAACACCACCCCTGGGTTCAGTGATTGTTCAGAAGGACTCTCAAGACTCAGCAAATAGCTATATTCATGACTAAGATCTGTTACATTGAAAGAATACAAAACAAATCAACAAAAAGAACATGTTCATGGGGTGAAATCTGGAGGAAATCAGACATTAGCTTCCAAGAGTCCTTTCCCAGTGGAGTCAGATGGGACATGTTTGCTTTCCCCAGGAACGAGCTATGACAACACATGGGAAACGTTGTCTCCCAGAGATGCTCACTGGACACTCAGCACCCAAGGTTTTTATAGACGGTATCATGGAGGCACCCTCTGCTTAGCACGTATGCAAATTTCAGACTCTGGCAAAGAAACCAGGTGTTTAGCAGAAAGCATATTGTTGGTACAAACCATTAAGGCCAAATGAGCCATTCTTATCATTTGTAGAAAGTTTAATATCAATTAGAAACTGTCTACCAGCCACATTGCAAGATGCCAGCCTAAGGTCAGCTTTGTAAGCGGGTCTTTTTACTTTAGCAATCTCATCGTTTCCACACAGGCCTCTGCACAGGAGAGACGCTGATGGCTGTGGCTGAGGACCCGCTTCCTCTAGACACAGTAGGCCTGTCTCAGGAAGCTCACAAGTTCTTTGCAAGCAAAGTACAGTTGCAGCAGCACTGCCCTTGACCTCAGTGAGTTGGAGGATAATTACCGGGCCCTGGGGGAGCTGCCTCACTGATTAAGAAGAGTCCAGCTGCATCCCAAGCAGATGCCTCGCTTCTTGGGGTGGCTACAAAGTGAGGAGCCCTCTAACAGAAACCAATTGAATTAGCTAAAAATTGCATTTCATAAAAGACAATATTTGAACTGGAGACTTTTGTGTAGGAAAATAGGAGTTTTAGGTCTAAATCTGGTTTTACTCCTTATTAGTTAGCTGACTTTAGATAAATCAGTCTGGGTCTCAGAACGGTGTTGGGTGAATTTGGAGGGTTGGCACTGGTGTCTGAAGAATAGGAGTAATCAGATACTTCTGGGCCTGCCACACCTTCTTCACTAATCCATGCAAAGATTCTCTCCTGTGTTATTTTATAACTTTCCCCTTAGCTCTCATCTCTCCACTCATCCCCACCCTCCCCACGAGCAGCTCCACATATAAATGTGCTTGGGAGATGTCTGTAAAAACTCTGTGCATACAAACCTCTTCATCTGGAAAACGGATATAATAGTTCCTGCCTTACGGACCTCATTACGTTTTTGTGAAAGTCAAATAAATGTCTAAAAGCACTCATCAGAAGCACCATATCAGTATAAGGTATCTTATTCATTGTGATTGTTTTTCAGCCAAAAATAGCTCCTGACATTTTTGTCTTAGGTTTCTGTACTGTTTCATCCATCCTCCTGGCCTGGTGTGAAGACTGGACCAGGTGTGCTGACACAACCCATCTATAGTGGGTTGAACTGTGTCACCCAAAAACGATGTGCTCAAGTGTGACCCCCGATGTTTGTGAATGTGACCTTATTTGGAAATAAAAAGGGTCACTGTGGACCTAAAAAATTAAAATGGGGTCATACTGGATTAGGATGAGATCTATTCCCTATGACTACTGTGCCTATGAGAGAAGGAAATTTGGACACAGAGAAGACACACAGGGACAAAGCCATGTGACAGTGGAGGCAGAGATTGGAGTGATGCATTTACAAGCCAAGGAATACCAAAGATTGCCAGCAACCACCAGAAGTTGGGAAGAAAGAAAAAAGGATCCTCCCCTAGAACCTTCAGAGAAAACATGAGCCTCCTAACTCCTTGATTTTGGTCTTCTAGCCTGGAGAACTGTGAGAAAATAAATTTCCATGGTTTTCAGTGCTCTGGTTTGTGGTAATTTGTTATAGCAGCCCCAAGATGCTAATATTTCATCTCTGGCCTGTCACCATATCACTTAGTGGCTATGGTGCTTTTCACCAGGCCCAGACATACCACGGCCCAGAAGGGGAGACAGAGCATGGATAAGCCTTGAGTCCATGAGTTATAGAAAGAGTAGGGCTGGAGCCATAACTTAGGAAAAGTTAAAATAAGAATTCTAAGAACGTGCTCTTGAGTGCCCAGAAATGTGGCTGCAGGACTATAATTCTGATTTTATGAGTGAGAAAACCAAGGTTGCAGGGGATGGAATTCCTCAGCTATGGCCAACACAGGGAGCAAGTGGCAGAGCCAGGGAGAGCCTGGGCCTTTGGCCCCCTAAGCCTGTCCCCACGACATGCAAGATGCCCATTTCTATTTGGCCCACAGCATCAGAAAAATGCAAAAACTGAGTGCAAAGCACCTGCTACAGACTCGAGCAAAGGAGCCTGGTGGAAGGGGCATGATATGCAGGGCCTCCTAGCAGTAAGAAATCATCTCTCCTTAAATCAGCGTCAGAAATAAAGGGGAAACGATTTTTTTTGGTGGTCTGATTGTTTGGATCACTGTGGTTTATGGCCAGACCCTGCTCTCTCATTAATTTTAATACCAATTCAGTTTGGAGGGATTTATGGCCGAGCAGTACAAAGAGTGATTTGAGTTACAGCCTGGCCTTGTTGCATTCGGAGGCAGGGGCAGAATGTTTCATTTTCCAGACTGCTGACTTCCTCTTTAACTCTCCTTCTCTAAAAACAGAAATAAAGGTGAAACATTGAAGAATGATCTTGAGTTTCCTGGTAGTTGAATCCTATTTGGAATTTAAAGAATAAAAACTGAACAATTGGAGAAAATAACCCAAGAAGGTCTACGTGTTATCAAGACAAAAAAGCTCTGGACCAAAGTGTTCTGGGAGCCACTCCCACAACCTGGGCGTGTGTTTCCTGATCTGTAAAGCAGGGGCAGCATAATCAGAGATCTGCCTCGGGGACTCTGGTGTCAGAATGTCTCCGAGTTCAAATCCTGCCTCTGGTGCTACCAGCTCTGTGACCTCGAGCATGTCACTCTTAGAGGTTTCTTTATACCTCAGTTTCTTCATCTGTAAAAATGGGAATAATAATAAAACCTATTCCTTAAGGTTTATGAGTGGAAACTTGAAAGTAATTCAAGTGCCTAGCAATAATATATCAGTGCAGCTGCAAAACGGTCAACCATCTAAATTCTCCACAGTATGTCCACAGTTTCCAGCCCAGTTCGTTTATTCATTCAGTCTTTCTGTCACTGAGGTGTATCTTAGAGCTTACTGTGTGAGAGGTACTATGCTTGACCTTGAAAATATAATGGTAAACAAGACATTATGATCCCTGCGCTCACACATTTTCATTGCTAACAAAGTCGTTGTTAGGAAATTGATTAAATATGGGATTGTAAGGAAACATGATAAGTGCTTTGTCTGGTAAATCATGATAAATGGACAGATCTGAGATGTGAACCTTGGTCATTTGGCTTCAGAACATACGATTTCACCGTTACACTGTTGGTCACTTGCCTGCAGATAAGTAAGGGAGAAAGCTGGAATTCAACTCTGGGCACCTTGACTCCTCCAGAATCTTCATAAATAATCACTGCGCTCATACTGCACATGCTAAGCATCTGGAGACGTGCAGTCAGCAATTGTAACTTTACATCTTGTGCCCAGGGGATGGGTGTAGCTGGAGGTATGGACTTAGTAATCAGCAGCAAGGAGAAGCTCATCCAGTGGAAGGAGAAAAGGCCAGGGCTGCATGTGGCAGTGAAATATATAACTGAGAGGTAGATGGAATCTCAATCTTGGTCTACGACTTTCCCAACTCCTCCCCAGACCTTCCCCCACCAGAGTGAGTGCTAATTAGATCACAGGCATCTCTTTCTCAAATCCCTGGTTCACCTGAAGGTGTGTTTTTGGTTGGTTGGTTGGTTTGTCAGCTGGTTGCCTGGCTTTTCTGCCATAGTAACTTTACATGAGGGGGACTTCTTATAATCAGGGCAATAGGGAGTGACATAATGACACCAAAAAATACAAGTTTGGTGGGGAAATCTTACCTCTACTTGTCCTCATTCCACTGTGACCTTGACTCTGCTCCCTCTTATGGTTAAAAGAATGTAAAACATACCACACTTCTGCATTTTCTCTCCTTGTTTTGTGCCTCCCTTTCCACTTAGCTTTTTCTGAATGGATTAGCTTAACTTTTTTTTCTACCAAATATCTTTGATAATTTTGCTTTCCCATATAATAAAGTTCCCTTCAGGTAAATAAATGGCTCCAAGGGGAGTAAAAAGGAGAGACCCTCTAAATCATACCTGAAACAGATAAGAAAGGAGAAGAGTCAGAATTTTCCTCAACGTGGTAACACTTCTGTTTTCTCTCAAAAGGTGGAGCACCATTCAATACAGGCTAAAGCAGGGAACGGCTTAAGCAGTTCAATTTTGCTGGAACATGAAGTCTGAGATGGAGCTCAGCAGGAGAGGGGGCTGGAGCAGTGGGTGTTTATAGGAGATGATGGATCTCCTGCTGAAGAACTTGCCTTTCATCCTGTTGGCTCCGCTGGAGAAATAGGCAACTAATAAAAGATAAAAATGGGGTCAAACTCCATCTTTTGCTCCATTCAAAGTTTGCAGAGAACAGGAATTATAGCTTCTGTTTTATGCATCAGAAATTCAAATGCTGGGCCAAGCAGGTACCCTCAATAAGCAAGTGTACTGGGTCTATTTCTTAAAATCATATGGCCTTCATACGATTTTCCCACTTTTCCTAGAGACGGGGGTATATGGAAACAGTGTTCTTTGATAAAATCAACCGCAGGTATATAATGACAAATGGCCACTGACACTCGACCTAAGTGCTGGGGAGCAACAAGATGTGGTGGCGACCCCTGCGACATTGAGAGTGGATGGGGCAGCTGTGCTCCCAGGGCCACTGCTACTTGCTGTTTGGGAATGCGTGACCAGTACTGCCGCACTCAGAACTCTTCAAAAGAAGCTTTCATGCAAAACTGCTCTGTTCTTAAGGACTGCCTTGCATTTTTTTTAAACACTCCTTAGACCAGGGAAAACCAGCTTACAGGACAAGTACAGCATGTGGCTTGTCAGTTTGCAACCTCTGTTTTATTTTTCTTAGTTCTCCCACCAACCACCATGGGGACTTCTAATGTTTACTAAGGGAATGAATGAAGGAATGAAAGTTATTCTCTATCTCTGCTCCAAAAATCAGCTGCTTTGGCCTTCTGAGTCACAGGCTGTATTCTAGAAGCTCTCATTTGGTGAGAGGTCTAGAGCGCACGGTTTAAGATGGTCTTTAGAAATAGAATCCCAAAGTATAAAAAAGAAAAAGCAGAGCTTCCCTGGTTGAGCAGCCCCTTCCTTGGATTCTTCTTTGTCCCACAATAACCCCTATGTGTTAGTGAGCTCCAGCGAATCACGCAGCTCCACATGGGAGTGACGAATGCAGCAGAGACTGTACCCTTCGGGACCAGAGCTCCCTCAGCTCAGTTTTGTCACTCACTGTCTTAGAAGAGTCGCCTGCCCTCCCTTAACTTCAGCATCTTCCCACAATACCCCAAATTGGTAAGTCAAGGATAATTATCTGTATCACAGTATTGTTGTGTCAATGAACTTGTATCACGTGTGTAAAAACCCTTAGCACAATGTGTAGCATCTAGTAGCTACTCAGTATTGAAAACCGAAACAATGTATGGGATCAGAGAGACAAAGAACAGCATCCTTCACAGTCCATCGCAGACCATCAGTTAATGGTCTAAAGTTTAATACAGAATCAACTCATCACAATTAGCATGGAAAAAGGATTTTGGACAGAGGAGGAGGTATCTTAAATAGCTATTAATAGCAAGTACATTTGTGGAAATTTAATTAAATTTCTCCACTTTTCAAGTATTCTTTGGTAAGCATGTAAGACCAATTGCCAGTAACTGTGAAGGCTCTGAGGTATACCCTATTTACAGGGAAAGAGTCTGCCAGTTTCATCGATGCTGACAAAGACATGAGATTCCTGGGTCAAAGACCAAGGACTTTACTCCTTCTCCCCTGCTCCCCAAAGCCAGGCTCTCTGAGCTCTCTTTCTGGAGGCCAGTCACCTGCCCCATCTGGAGCTACAGCAAACACTATTTCAAGAAGAAAAAGCAACTAAGTGTTCTAGGACTATGTAGTTTCTATTAAAGGAAACTCACTTCAGTCTAGGGAAAGTAAAATGGAAATATACAAGCTGACATAGCTGGAAAGAATGCCCAGGTAGCTTGTAAAATACAAGAATGAGTCTCAAAAGCAAGAGCTTCAGGGACTCTCTCTTTCTTCATTGTCTCGTTCTACAGGGGTCTCTGTTGGGTACTCCCAGATCACAGCAAGTTTTTTCCTTCTCTGAGATGCTGAACGAATGAGGAATTAAAACAACAACAAAAACCTTAGGGGAGACCTAGATTGTTTTCATTACCAAGAAAGTTTAGGTGGGAGGATGTCGCTTTGTATGAAAGGCAAATGAGACTGAACTTAAAAAACAGGCAGGTTTCCCCCAGAAAAATAGTGCAAGAAGGAGCAGCACATCTTTTTGCCTCTTTGTACAGCTGCCTTCCAAGAGGAAAGGAGGCAGGAAAGGAGGGAGTGGCCCCCCAACACTGCCCCTGAAGGAGCACAGTCCCATGTCTGTGTGTGTATGTGAAGGAGGGGGATGGGGGTGTGGGTAGTGCTTTGAAATATTTATTTTAATAAAAAAGTGTTAGAAATAAAATTATGCTATTCAAAAACTCATTTTCAAAGAGTAATCTTATAAAAATGAAACTAATTGATGCTCATATACATTATAATAGCTTTTCTATTATCTAAATGTTGAAAATTAACATAAATATTTTCATGTGTAGTCATGGACTTTAATCAGTTTTTCCAAAGAATGCAATATTTTTAAACTCATTATTAATTTTTAAACATTTCAAACAAAAAAAACTGCAATGTTTTTAAGGCTGTGTTTCTGTTAATTAAAACATTTATATAAACACAGAGAGAGTGACCAAAATACAGGGTTTTTTTTTTTCACCCATGAGCTAATATTGAAAATACAAGGAAAATATTTCAGCAGAACTATTTTTTCTCTTTGTTTCTGTTATCAATTTGGTATTATACTCTTTGAAAGACCTTTAAATTTTAGTTGCATTTAGTTCAAAATATACTGGCATTATTCAACCAACCTATTAACAATTAGAGTGCCAAAACTTTCATACTTTAAGATGCTAGGAAATAGAGACTATAGAAAATATAGCTGGCAAGCATTAACATTCATATTTACACATAATGAATCAAGAGAAAACCAAGCAAACTATAGAATGAGAATGCCACTGGTGCGCAAAATTTAATTTTGGAATTCATTGAATATTTTAGGGTTATTTTGTTTTTAGGACACATGATAAATTTGTATTTAGGACACACATTTCTGGATTTGAAATTATTTAGTTTTGAAAGTATGTGTACATTTTTTATATTTAAGTTGCCCTTCAGAAGTTTTATATGAATTTCTACTACAAATACTATTTTAAAAACTGATCCTCAATGTCAAGTTTCCTTTGCCACACTGACCAGTCACACGGTTCCATTCAGCATCCCCGGTGTGGGGAGGGGGCACGGGCAGAGTGAGTAAAGGGTGGGGAAAGGCCAGGACTACGTCTAGGGGAAATGCTTTCCTCATGGCAACAGAGAATGGAAAAAACGATCATCCCTCAAACAGCCTATGGTCGTTTTCTCCAGGGGCTAAAAATGTGGCACCAACAGCCCCTGACTTTATTGTACCCAGTTTGGCAACTCTAAGAAAATGGAACTTTCTCCCAATGTCCACATAACAACCCCAGAGAATAGATCTGATTGGCTTTGCTTGGGTCACATGCCCCACATGTTGCATTAGGGATGCATGCAAGAGAATTGTTATGCATGCAAGAGGCATGCATGCAAGTGGTTGGATGCAAGAGAATGGTACCCGAGGATCAGCCAAGGCTGAATTGGGTGTCCATCCCTGAGTTTATGGGTGGTGAACAATGTACAATGCTCACCATTTTGAATGTTAGTGGATTTGGAGGTATAAATATTGTTACATTTGACCTTTTAAACTTCCCTGTGACAGGTCAAAGGAAAAGGCAATGGTACCTGTAATTTAAACTGAATGGCCTGTCATATCATAAATGATTGATGGATGAATAAATGGGGCAAGGGGGGAGTAATCCTGTGAAAGTGACACTACTGTACTCACTTCAGAGAGAAAAATAAAAATCAGAGAGATTGAGGAACTTTCCCAAGTAAATGGTGGATCCAGGAGGCCTCACAAGCAGATCGCTTCTGTCTGGGGGATGACTGTCAGTACTGACTCTTAATGAGAACCAGAATTTACATACTGGCGCTCCTCAGTGTTTCCCATCACTGCTGACTTGCCCTTTCCTCTTTTCCCACTGCCCACACACTGAAGTTCTTAGGAATAGAATTTTCACTCTGGATCTTGATTGTTTCCTTCCAAGTTATTCTCAAGTTCTAAAATTCCAACATAATAAGTATTGAGTGGGGCTCAGGAATCTGCACTTTAGCCACAGCTGTGAAATGAGAGCTCGTGCAGAGGTCTGCAAAGCCACCAAACCAGGCCACCGCAACCCCCAGCAAATGCTGTCCCCCTTTCACTCTGCCTGCCTCATCTTGCTCACCATCCTCTCATTGGTCAACACCTGCCCAGCCCTGTTGAAGGGAGGAAGTTCATGTTGTGCTGCATTGACCACAGATAGTGCCCCCCACCACACACACACACGCGCGCGCGTGCACACACATACTCAAACACCTCCAAATTCAGTTTCAGGAGACGGGGGGGCTGCCACCCATCATGACCACAGATCAGGAGTCCAGAATTAGGTAGAAATTGCCCAACAAAACCACTTGTTCTTGCTGCACGTTAATGCTTCAGTTCCAGAGATAACATTCCTTCCAACTGGTAGTTCAGATGTTTCTTACAAACCTCCAGATATGGGGAATGTGCTTCTCTCAATGTGCAGGCTATTCGTATTGATCCCAGATTCATCTATTAATTTCTGCAGCTTTTGCCCACGGCTCCTTGTTTGATCCCTAAAGTGCAAATATGTCAACCCAAACCATTTTCCCCACTGGCAGCCCTTCCAATATGTGAAATCCATATGATCACTGGTCAGGTTCTCTGGAGGCCTCTCTTCCCCAGACCAACTGTGACCAATCTGAAGTGTGGTTCCTCTGACATGGCTGAAGTCCCTTGACCAACTCAGCTCTCAGTTATTTATTCATAAATACAGATTGTGCATCTTTGTTCGCAAGGAACTAAATACGTCGCACAGAAAGAACTAGACATTCTGGTTTGGGTATTGGCTCCAGAGCTCAGTTCGGGGTGACCTAGGGGAATTGATCTCCTTATCGACACTCTGAAAGGGTTTGGCTAGAATCTCTAAGTTCCGTTCCATGGGCTTACCTCTTCTCCATTTCTTGCATCTCTGTGCCTTTTTTCTTCTCCCTTTGTCCCTGTGTTACTGTGTTGTCCTCCCTGCCTTTCCAGCCCCTCTGGCTGGATCTCTCTCTCATCTCACATGGTCTCTTTGTTTCATGGATTCCCTTTGTCTCCTGATATTTTTCTGTCTTCCTTTCTGTCCCTCATCCTACCTCTGTCTCTCTGTGCCTTTCTCACCTTGAACAAGAGTGTGTGAACAAGACCTGTAGGAGGGAAAATCATCAAAACCAGGACAGCGTGGCTCTGGGTGAAGTTCTCAGCAGCTGGTGGAAAGTTTTCAGCCAGCCAAATCCAGCTTCATTAACTGGCTCTCTGTACCAGATTCTCAGACCATAGCCTCCTCCGCCGACCTAGCAGGTGATATAAGACATGGGAGGCCAAGAATACAAAAAAAGTTACTGTTCCAAGAGCTAATGGCCTATGAAATGAAAATGCTTGGCCCACCTCCTCCGCGTGACTACCGCACAGTGGGGTCCCACAGCTGGCCCAAGCCCATGCTGGGGAAAGCAGGAGGAAACTTGTCCCAGATCTGAGTCAACAGAGAAGACCAGGGGAGTCTGCCAAATCCAACTAGCACAAGCCAACATTTTCCTTTACCAATGTCATCCAACCCTCCAAATATGCCCACAGGAGGAGGTTCAAAGGACTCCAAAGAGTCAGCAGGCCTGGGTTGGACTCATGGCTTTGCCACAAATTGACAGTGACCTTGGCTAACCCATGTCCCCTTTTTGGGCTCCCATGCTCTCCTCTATAAAGAGAGAAGCACAAATTCCATCAACAAATTATAGAATTGCTTTAATTGCCAGGTTGTTTCCCTGTGATTTTGGCATCTGCTGCCTATCCATAAGCATGGATGGTGACTTTTCATGGGATGGAACGAAGCAAGAAACAAGTAAAAGAGAATAAATGTACTTTTAAAAGGGCACATATTCCTCCATTCTTATAAAGAAATCTAGGTGGTTACACAGGAGCTGGAAGCTACAGGTTTCTCCTTTGTGATAGGCAGACACCTGATCTGTACAGTATGTTCCCAGACTCCTGCTTGACCTACATGATAGTGTGCCAAATGCAACACTCTTGGTGCCCCCCTCCCCATCCCCCTTCTGGCTCAAACTACTGACCTGCCCACAATTCCCTGCTCAGGGAACCAGCACTACCACCATCTTTATTTTCAGGGTAGGCCTCCTATTGAGCCAAGAAGAAAATCCAAACCAGGAGATGGCATCAGTAGGTCGATCGGTGGATCCCTGAGGTAACCTGGAACAAAGGACTGAACTAGGGAGAGAATGATTAGTGAAGCCATGATGTGAACCTCCTCTAGGTTTTGTGACAGAGGCGAGGCTTGGCCAGCCACTAATGGGAAAAGAATCGGGCAGAGAATGGGGAGAAATGCAGGTGCCTAGAGAGAGACTCATGAGAAAGACAGAGAATAGCAGTCCTGTCGCTCAGAGGGCAGCTGGCAGCACCCCAGGTGAGCAAAGTTCCAACCAGTAGGCATCCTTACAATGGTCTATATCTTTCAACAGCCTGAAGAAGCATTTTCCTGGCAACCGAAAGAGTCTCACCAACACACAAGGATGAGGACATTCAAGCCCCAGGCATTGGCACCAAATCCCTTAAAAGTTTAAGCCTATAAGCAACCATCATTGGTATTATTGATACCAATCATTGATATCATTGGTATGACCTCTACAAAAACACATGCAGTCATATCTTTGGGCAACCTGGAAAACTTTATAGCTTGCCCCCAAACCTATTAAATATTGGTTCAACAAATTTAAAGGAAACTATATAGATCATTAATTATATAGTTCAATGACCCACTTTACAGTGAAGTGACTTTTTTGAAAAGAACATGGAAGTGAAAATTTGGATTTCATATCTCATAAGCAGAGACATGTTTACCTTATTTTTTATTAATAGCTCCCCTTTAAGCCCTCCTAGCCCATCCTTTTATTTTGGGAAGTTGGGGCACAGTGAGACAAAGTGCAGTGTGCTCACATTCTGGAATCAGATGACAAACTCAGTTTTGTTGCATTGGCTAGTAATTCTTATGCTTCCTTTACCAGATTACTCTCCCCATCTGTCCAGCCATGTAATCCCAATGAAAATACTCTACCTTCCTGACCTCTGGGAGCAGAAGAGGGAGAGCACATGACCTTGGCCCAGCCAAGCATAGGACTCAATTCACCAGGCCACCGTTTTTGGTCCAGGGATATGCATGTAACTGAGCAAAGCTAATCAGATCATTCCTTGGGATTGCTTTGAGAGTGGAAGAAAAGAGGCCTAGCTTTTCAGGTCCCAGAGCTGGAAAGTCTATGAAATGGAGTTCTATAGTAGCTGTCTACCCTTCAAGTGGGGATAGTCAGAAAAGCAATAAGGGAATGAATGAAATATCTTATGAGAGTTCCTGATGCTTGAGACCACAGTCAAGTGCATTCTTAGGTGTAGTCATTTATATGTTTCTCTTCCCTCTGTTAACTCCATGTCTCTCTCAAGTATGGAGGAGGAAAGGAGAAAGGGAGGAAGCCCTCTCACTGCTTTGCTGGGCCAGAGATTCTGTTCATTGAAATTGCAGGTCATGCTCTCACCGGACAGACAAAGACCTCAAGTGGGAATAAAGACAAGACACCTTCTGCCAGTTGCCAAGGAAGACAGGCACCTGTAGAGTGCCTGGGAAAATAGAATTTGATGTGATGCTAATGATTTGAGGCCTTTTAACATCACGCTGTGTGACTTGAATTTCCCAGCAAGAGCCCAGGTCAGGTGAAACAGCTCTCGACTTCCCAACTACAGCATCTCATTGGAGTTGAGGCTTGGTGATATGTAAATGACACAGTTTGAATCCCAACACCTCCGTTTTCTAAAGATATGACCTTGAAGAAAATACTTCAGTGTCTCATCTGTTTCAGGGCAATAATATTGCCCGAGCATGCTCTGCTAAAGAGCAGGCATTGTACTCAGCCCAGGCCTAGTACAGAGCTGGCAAACACGACCATCAGTTCCTTCTCTGGGACCCTGTGTCTCCTACCCGCCTGAATGTTGCAGAAGGCAAAGGCAATGTCTCAGTCCCTTACCATTCACCTTTTCTGCACAGAGGAAGTGCCAAATAATTTTGTTCAGACATTTAATGATGAAAACTGAGAGGAAGAAGCCAAGACAGAAGGAATACAGGACAAAATGGTAAAAGGAACAACAAAAGAACATATTTTAAAGCAAGTATTTTTGGCCATTTCATCATCACTGTGCTCGAGGAGAAAAAATATGTCAGAAGGTTTTTCGGTCTATACTTATCCCCAATCTCATCGAGTCATGTACTTTAAATATGTACAGCTTTTTACATGTCAGTCATACCCCAGTGAAGTGGCTTTAAAAAATGCTGCTTTCTTTCCTCATAACAAAACAAATACTAAACAGAAGCCCTAAATAAAGCAACCAGCAAAAATAGAACTGCAGTTATGACAAATGTGCATTTTTAGATATTTCTGCCAAAACTGGAGGGAAACTGAGCAAAGCTACAGATGTGTCTGTCACATTTCTATGGCACTTGGTAGAGCATGCGTGATTTTCTCAGGCATTGTTGGAGTTGTTCTTCCTCCCCCCCAAAATAAAAATAAAATTATAGATTAGAGTGGGGACATTTAGTTCATGCAAGGTTATCAAGGCTTATTTAATATTATAAAACTAAAGCATGTTCAACCTCCAAAATTTGTTAACAACAACAAAAGAAAGGATGCAGAAAATCATCCATATATTTCTTTTCCATGCCCATGATGAAAGATTCATATGTTGATATATTATTTCATGTCTTGGATTTTTTAAAAGCTTTTATATCATTACGATCACACTGAAACTATACTCCTGTAACCTGCTGTTATCACTTCCCTTTATAACCTAATCAGATTCTTTAGTTTCTACACTTTTCACAAACATTAGGTGTACTATAATATATTCAATCATTTTGCTGTAGTTGAATACTGGTTGTTTCCAAATGTTTACTGTTATACATAACTGTTGGATTCAAAACTTTGGGCAAAGAGCCATTGTCCTTTTTTGATAGTATTTAACCTTTGCTTGGTTTCCAAATTTGTAAAAACCTGAGGTATTATAGAGTCCACTGACACAGGGCTGCCTGCCAGCACAGAATTCCATTGCCTCCTGCTTCCGAGCTGGGTTATCAACAGCAGCATCTGAAGTTTTCTGTGGTTCAAAGCTCTACCAGTGGGGACATGGCCTCATCACAGTCCTCCCTCCCATGAGAAAATAATGAGTCCAACATCCCCGGTGACAACTGCAAATTCAGCCATTCTGCCCCTCCACACAGGGGCCTGTAGTGAGTTTGAGGATTTGGAGGCTGATGGAGAAAAGACGAGACCCCTCAATATGGCAGTATTACCCAATCAGCTTTATTGGACAACTCAGGTTTGCTAGAGAGAGGCAGTCCCTCAAAGTGAGAGACTTTCCAGAGATAGTCGGCGCAAAGTCTCCACTCGGAGGGTGAGGGAGTGTGGAGAAAGGGCTTAGTGTACAGGTGAGGCTGTTCAGCAGCAAGGTGAGGAGTGTCAGGATCAGAGGGCTCTGACGGCCAGCGGCCGTTTAAGGTCTTCTATCGCCATTGTGTCTATCTTATTTATAGCTAGGCGTTGGTGCAGTTTCATGAGGCGGGTGAACCAGGAAGGCCCTAAATGGATAAAATGAGCTTATCTGGGTTATAGTCAAAACAATTGGATGTGTAAGAATTTGAATTCGGCACCAGTAGGCTTTAAGTTACCAGTCCTCGCATGCTATAAAGAAGTAAACAATGCATCAGGGCCATCTTTAAACCATCCATTTATCAGTGCCTCATATTCCAGGTTTCAGACAAATAGTCTTTGTCCCTTATGATAAAGGACAAGAGGTCTTTCTAGAAATGTCTGTTCCTAAGGCCAAAGATGGCCAACCAGAGATTATAACACGTATTCTGTACTTAGTGGTCATGACCCAGGGACTCTTGTGAAATGGGTGATTTCCTCTTTTGGCATGAGGATTAGTCTTGCTTTTTATTTGATTATATTTTAGTGATTTCAGATCTGGGGAGATTATTTTTTCAAATGCCAATGCCCAGGCCCCACCCCAGACCAATGAACTCAGAACCCCTGAGGGTAGGACTTAGACATTGGCACTTTTTTAAAGTTCCCCATGTGATTCTAACGTGCCTGCAGCATTGGATGGGCTGGGCTGCAGCAGAGCAGGTGATAGCACACTAGAACTTGAAGTCTGCCATCCTGGCTTTCTACCCCAGGTGAACTAGAACAGCCCACAGGATCCGTCTCTGCATTCCAGGCCATGACTAACAGCAACTGCAGCAACAAAATATATACTTTTTAGAGCAGCCACAGAAAGTCCCCGAACAGAAAATTTAAAACTTTGAGCCGGAGGCAATTTTTATGATGCTAATGAAATTTAAGCTTCAAGGTTCGTGCTCCTTCAAAATATACATATATTTGCATACCTAATTTTGTAGTCAGAATTTTATATGCTTTAAAAAAAAAGACCAGCCCAAACTGTATAAACTTGAGACTCCATCTTTTTTCAACCTTGCCAGTTTCTTTTTAAGTTCGACAGCATAATGTCAAGTATGTAACTCACTGTTCTTTCTTATGAAGCATTTGGATCTTGTTAAAATGCAGGCTCTAACTCTACAGGTGGAGCGTGAGGCCTGGGGTTTTGCATTCCTAACAAGCTCCCACAGGACGCTGATGCTGACTTTCTGTGGAGCACACTTTCGGCAGCCAGGTCTCAGGACAGCTCACAAAGCATCAGCCCACATACCCAGCAAAGCTTGTCCTTTAACAGGCACTTCATTTGGGATTACACCCCATAGGGTAATTTCTCTACCTGTGCAGCCACTGAGCACGGTCAGCTCCCAGCGTTCCTCATCTAGAGATGACCATGTGTTCACTGCCTCCAAGCCATGCTGGCCACGTTCCCACAACCCCAGAGTCCCTTTGCTGTGAAGGTGTGTTGTCTGCAATCACGGATGATGATACCTACGTGCATCAGGGTGCTTGGTTGAAAACAACAGAATTCACTTGATCTAGTGAAAGTGGGAAGGAAGTTATCATAGAACACAAAGTTGCTTGTGGAAGTCCCATAACAAGCATCCATGCTACTCTAACAGGAGCAACCAAACCAGGAGAAACAAAGGATTTTTTTGTTGGAGACCCTGATATCTCAGCTGCCCACCACTCAGCATTTATGATGCTAAAGATCAGAAGGTAAGTGCTCAGATCCTGCAGAGCCAAATGCTTCAGCCACCATGTGTGCCAAAAGATCCAGTCTCCGAACCTCTGGCAGATGCCTCCCCTGGCTTACTTCCTTCTTCCAAGTCTGTAGCCTGCTTCATCTGCTTGATGGAGCCAAGGTCAGATGCATAACCCAGCCTTCATAGGAGTCTAAAAGTGTGATGTGCAGGTACCTTTAGAACAGGGAGACATACTGGAAGGGGGTTAGGGAGGATGCTATATGAGCCAGGCTGCAGAATCGGGACATTCAACCAATGTTCTTCAGTTAGTGATGGGGGTAGTCTGACTTCATGTGCTTGCTCATGACTCCTGATCTCCACAATAATATCAGTTGAGACAGGCCTTTGACTCACTGTATGCTCACTCTGGCTCTACCTCCGCACGACTATTCATCTCATGTCTAAAGTCATCGCCCGTGGGTCAGAGCCTCCGGGCTCCCTTAGTTCAAACTCTCAGAAAAGAGAAAGATTTTTCACTGGCTAGCTGATAAATGGATTCTTCCTGGGTCAGCTGTTCCATGCTGACTCCAGTGAGGTTGAAGTGGTAAAATCAGACTTCCTAAACCTGTTTCTTTTCCTGGGAAGGTAAATTTCTGAAAGAAAGAGACATTGAAGTAAGAAAATTACTCTGGAGCCTGTCAGCATACAACATCTGAGCTAGGTTTTAGAGGTGGAACAGGCATTCTCAAAGAGAGCAAAGGAGATGTTTAGAGATGGAAGAGACAGACACACAAAGGCATGGAGACTTGAACCATTTACCATGGGCATTGTGATGAACTGGGCCTTTTACCCCTTCCATCTAGTTCCAACTATGCTTGCTAATATTTGTCTCTCTAAAAACTTTAAAAGCAAATATTAGTCCTCTTTCCAGAGCCTACACACAATTTCTTTAAAAAAATGTTTAACTCTTATCTCTACCCTCATTCCCTTTATCTTTCCACTTCTTCATAACCCTCTGACTATTCCTAGGCACATTACATAATTCCAGTAAGAGTTTCTGCATCTTGGGGACTACTTCTAAATTATAGCGAGAAGCAAATGGTATGATGTATGTGAACACACACAGTGAACCACTACATAAATGAAAGTGATTAAAATGGTGAAGATCGCTCTAGCTCCGATTTTTTCCAAGGTGTTAAAGGGGCCTCTTGATGTCTCCTAATTAATCCCTGTGTGTGCCTTAGGCAGCAAGGGACACAATGTGATATGTGGCTCGAGAGAGCGAGAGAGTGTCACTGCCTTTCTCTGTGCTGGCTCAGTGAGTCTGCTCCGAAGCTCGGCCCAGATGCCCAGGCCCTTGCCTCTCAGCCCTCAGCAGGGCCTCACGCACACTCAGGCTTTGCTCCTGTGACGGCTGCAGCTGCTCACCAAAGAAAAACCTAAAATAAAGTCTAGGCTAAATGGGGAGCCATCATTGCACCTGCTTTTGGCTTCTGCTGAGGGTCAAGGTCAGTTAAAGCTGGAAGGACCTTAGATTCTCTGATCTGACCCAAACCCCAGCTGACCCATTCTCAGACAATGGCACCAGCAGCTCCTCAGTTACTCAGGCCGAACATCTGGTATCATTCTTCTTTCTTTGCCCATCAGCAAGCCCTGTTAGCTCTACCTACAAATTATATCCCAAATGTAATGACTTAATGCAAATGTCATCGTTGTCCTCTGGTTCAGGTCAAGCCACCATCTTGCCCAGGCTGTTGCAATGCCCTTCTAACTAGCCTCTCTGTTGATATGTTTGCCCCTGTAACCTATTTTGCAGCAGAAACTAGAGTGATCTTCTTAAGACAGAATCAGCTCTGAATGCCTTCTGCTTGGAACTCTGCAATGAGATTGAAATCCATAATCCTTACCATGATGGCCCCTGACTCCCTCTCTGGTATTCCTCTAGCTCCTGGTTTTCCAAACACATTGCCTTCTTTTTCTTCCTCAGACAAGCCAAGCTCACTACAAACTCAGGCCTTTGTACTTTGAGCTTTTTTTTTTTTTTTTTTTTTGCTCCAGCTAGCACAGGGTAACACTCAAGGGAGTTGGGGTGGATGGATGGGTGGATGGATGAATGGATGAATGGACAGAAAATAAATTGAACTTCTGTGACCTCTATAATTTTGTTTTCACAAATACCACTATCTATGGACTAAATTTTTGAGGCATTTGGATCAATAAAGCCAGAGAAAGTCAGAGGATTCGGATAATACAATTTTTAATAGTTCTCAGAATGAGAGGCCAGATGTTGAGCAGCCCCCCACTGACCTGGTAGTTAGGGAGAAGGTACTGAGATCTTGCCAACCAGAAACTGGAGCCTGCCTTGAGGGAAAGTGACTGTTAAAGCCACGGTAAGCCAACCTGGGCTCAGGGACGTGGCTTTTCTCCCCAAACAGCATTCCGTTCCTTCTAAATGAGCCATTAGGTCACAGTTCTGACAATGATAAAGCTTCAGAGCCTCTAAGAAGCCATTATTCACTTCCCAATGAAGTAAGTAGGAAACTCTGACCTCATTCTGAGTTGCAGAAAGCAGCTCAACATGAAGGATCATCTTGAGTTTTGGCTTCCACATTTTGTTATCTCATTCTCTTTCTTTAGGTTTAACTTATTTTAAAATGGAACTTTTCATTGCCTTCTCACAGCACCTTGAGTTAGTTCGTAGACTGGAGTGAATAGTCCACAACAATAGCAATTACTGGTTTCTGTAAAAGCTAACTAAGATTTTGCAAGCTTTCCCACCCCCAGTGCTTCTCACTGTCCCTCCCCAAATTGCAGTGACTCCAGGAAATGATGCTAGATCTTCAGGATTGAAATCAGGGGAGTCCTTCAAATGGCAAAGCACCAGAGTTCTGTATTACCAAACCAACTTCCTTTTTCTCCTTTGCACGAGTATATTCTTCTTTAATTTCCTGGAGTGGACAGGCAGACTGAGTGGGCTCTGAATTCTAATTCTACCACCGTCTGGCTGTGTGACCTTAGGATAGCCAGTTTCCCTCCCAGGAGGATAACAGTGGGGCTAGGAGGGAGAAACTGGAGAGACTATGTGAGAAGGCACATAACATGGTCCCTGGCATATAGCAGGTATTTTATTAATATTTCATTGTGCCCCCAATTCCAGGTCCTTTTTTCAAAATCCAAGCAAAAGTCCAAATACATGGTCAAGTATAAAAGAACAGCTCTCCCATTCCTAAGACAGCTTTACTATGAAATGAGCTATCATCATAGTTGGGGCTTTCTGTCATTCTTTATCTAAGGCTAATATGCAGTAATGTCTGAGCACTATCACTCAGCAGCCAGTCTGCCCAAGCTCTAAGCTCTTGTTGGGACTTAACTTTCTGTCTCACCTGTGACAAGTTATATAACCTGCCTGTGCCTCAGTCTCCCTTCTGTAATACTAATACAACCATCCACATCAGACTGTTGTGAGTAGCCAAGAGAGCTCTATGCACCATGCTTAGAACAGTGCCCAAGATGTGGTGAGCTCCATGTAAGTATGAGTTATGATTATGTGACAACTTTACTACAAGAAGCTATGCTTTATTGAAATGCTTTCCTATTGTCCATCTCTCACTAGGATGATGATGACTCTTCTGTGGTCTGGGGTGTCAGCAGCTAGAGGTAAATTCTCCCCTAGGTGGGCACGGGGTGGGGTTTAATGATGCAATACAAGCTTCCCTCATCTGATCTCTTTCCCACATCTGGAGTTAGTACCACTCCTCCCACATCTGCACTACTCCCTCCCTCATAAAGAGTCAGCACCAAGTTGGTGAAAAAGGGGGCTTTCAATAGAATACAGAAGGGGGAGATTGAGGAAAGATCTCAAAGGGACTTGTGTTCCCATGCAAACACTTGTACCTACCCTCTCAAGCAGGTATCTCAGAAAGGAAATGTGTCCCCAGAAAAGACCTCCTCTCTCAGCCAGAGGGTGGCAGGAATGGGCTGGGAGAGGTCCTGAGCAAGCCCTGCTGGGCTTCTGAAGCCCCAGAGAAATCAAGGAAGCAACCCATCCTAGTTTTTTCCAGGATCCCGCAAAAGGCAACATGAGGAGGGAAGAGAGCGCCTGATGGCCCAAACAGCCCTGACACTCAGGACAAAGAGAAGAGCCACCAGCCTGTATAGACAACTCATCAATGTCCTTTTGTGTAGGGGGTGTGGGTTTCTGGGAGGTGGCAGATTGGGATGTCAATGGGGTTCATGGCAGTTGGAAGAAGTAAGGGGTTTTAACCATTGTAGGGCAGTTGAACTTTGAGGGGCTGCTTTATTTGGCTGAGTTTGGGAGACTTCAGGATGGTGACTGCCACCCATGGGAGTGGTGTCCTTCACGGGATAGCCACTTCTTTCAGGGCCCTCATTCCTTCATACACATGCTTTCTTCTTCATGAGCCATCCCCTCAAAGGCCCAAACCAGAGCCCTCCCATGCCCACTCCAGCACTTGTTTCCAGGCTCTGGACACTGTGTCCAATGGGTATCCCTAGGCCAGGAGGCAGTCAGACAGAGAGGGGTCCCACATCTGAACAGAGTACTGCCAGGCCTCCCTCAAGCACCTCTCCAGTCAGGAGCTGGGACATGGGGTGCTGAGGAAAAGAAAGCTTGGTGCCAACTGCCATGTTCTCACCACCAGTGGTGTGCTCCTGAGCAGGTCAGACCCCTGTTCAGGGTCCTCATTTTCTCCCTCTGCACCATGAACCTATCTGGACACAGGGTGCAAAGCTTCTTGGGAGCACTAAGAGCCAATAATTTATTCAGTCACCCATTCAACTGCCACTTGGCTTTCTCCTCACTGCCTTCCTGTCTCCTCTCCCTCCAACTCCTGCTTGTCCATGTGGTTGAGGCTGGTAGTGACCCACGGCTCATCCCTGACAAAGCATTTGGCCAAACTAGACGCAGCAGAAGAGGTCCTGCTGGCTTCTGCCGTCTCCTGCTGTCTGCACTGTCTCCTCGCTCCATTCAGCTGCAGCAGCGGCATCTGCAGAGGACGCTTTTAGAATGAGCCCTGGGCAGAGAAAGAAGATTGCATAATCGCTGCTTAATGAAGGAGGAAAGGAAGCAAAGGAGATCTTGGCAGGGTTTTAATGAATTGTTGGAGGAAGAACTCTCGGTGTGGAGAGTGGAGGCAAGATCCTGGGCTTGGCCGATCTCTCATTTGCCAGGGAACCATCAGTACCCAAACAAGATTGATCGGTTGATTGAATCAATGATTCGGTTAAGTTAGACAGTGAGTCAATTCAATTCACCATTTGTCTGTACAATTTTTTTTTCAATCCCAGCTCATTTATCAACTGAGTGGCTGGTTATTTTCCTAAATTGACTGAGTAAACAAGTATAATCTCCTTAAGGGTGTGTTGAAATGCCATTTTCCCCCTGGTTCCATAAGCTAAACGTGGTGTCTCCCTCCTTCAAACTCCTGTAACAGTGTCTAACTACCTCTCTGGTCCCTTGTCATTCCTCCCTCGGAGTTTCTCTCCTTTCTTGGTCCAGAAGCTCCTTGATGGTAGGATCCGTACCTAATTTATATCTGTCTGCTTGACAGCAACATGTTATCATGTCAAGAACACAGTGCACATTTAATAAATAGTCCCATGCATGAAAAGTACCACGTGGGCACTGGGTATGTGTGTCCCTTTTGAAAATTGTTGAGTGGCTATTTACTCATTTATTCAACAATAAACATTGAGAAGTTACTATGTGCCAGTTACCTCTCCAGGTACTGGGAATATAAGCAATGAGTCAGAGAGACAAGAGTCCTACCCATGGAGCTCACATGGTGGTCAACTGATTATTTTTAAATGCCAAACACCCCAGAGAGAAAGTCAGTGGGTCTCTGGGAAGAAAATTATATATGTATGATGTGACATCAGTTTGTGATTCTGGCAAACACAATGGCTCTCCTCAACCTTCTTAAGAATGGCAAAGCTGGTCCAATCTGGTTTCAAAACCTCTGTCATTTTCATATAAAAGACACTTTTAATTCCACCCAACTAATGATGTTCACCATCAACTAGGTGCAGGCCCCTAAACTCAGATGGCTGTGTGATGGCTGCTATTCATTAAATGCCAACTGTGGGTCAGGCACTGTGCCAGACACTCATTACATAGGGTTTTGTTTCATCTTTGTGCCAACCATGGGAGGAGCAGGGAAAGGGGGCCTGGAGAAGTGACATAACTTGTCCATGGACTCAGCTTATGGATGCAGGGGCCTCAGTCTGATGATCTTGGTTTAAAAATAATTTTGCCACTAAACCTGGAAAAGAAAAAAAAAACGCTAGATACTACTGTGGTGGTTAGTAGAAATGAGGAGAATTTTTGTTTTTACCTTCTTTCAATTTTTACTTGAAAAAATTATCATTCAGGAGCATCTATGAACTTGGAATTTTAAACACAGACATTGCAGAGAAGCTTTGGCTGGCCTGCAGTGGTACAGCAGTGGGGTTCATACGTGAGAAAGCAACTTCTCAGGAAAGGGCTGCAAATGTTGCAATAGTGCCATAGATTTAAAAAACAAAACAAAACAGAATGGCCATCACATTTATTTGGGAGTTTGGGGGTCCACGAGGGTCCTGAAAGTTACAAAGTTTCTAATAATGTCGTAGCTTGTACAACTCACACCTGCCATGAGGTGCCCAACCTTGGAATGGTGGACAAACGTCATTCTCATTTCTCCAAAGTCTCACCTTGAATATTTCTCTCCACATATGCCACGGACCGGGACAAAAGCAAGCCAAGGGCTCAGAGTGATAGAGGAAAGGTATAAATTGGGTGCAGGAAGAGAAAACACAAAAATTAAGTTTGGACCTAATTTCTGACCCTATGTTCTTGGGAACACGTGTGGTCGCCGGGGAAGAGCACGGATCTGGGCATCATAAACTAAACAGCCCTGGGGCTCAGTTTTCTTATCTGTCTAATGGGAATACCTGTACCATGTTTCTCAGAATTCAAAAAAGTTGCCTAAATTGCCTGGCACTGTACCTGGCACACTTGGGGAATGCGTTACATTGTTTCCCTCCGAGCCAGCATTGCCACGTCTGCAGTAAAGATGGAACAGGCACATCCTGTTCCTCACATCTTCCTTACTCTTTTGGGGAAATTTCTAGCTCCCACAGCCTCTGAGAATAAAAGAGGTGCTTCCTGGGAGAAAATGACCTAGCGCTGTTCTCACAACGCCAGAAAAACCTCACTCCTTAAAACAAAAGGGAGGTGACAGCCCCTTTTTCTTCCAAGGCTAAAACACAAGTGCCTTCAATACGATGCACCTGACACTTCAGACCTTGCAAAGTAGATTCTGTGAAGAACAAAATCTGGGAACAAAAGACCTTCTGGCAACAAAATGAGGCCACTCACTCCTTGGGCCCTAAAGGATGACTCTTAACTGTGTTTTACAGCTTCAAATGATTCTCATTTCTGCTCTGGCATTTTGCCCATCTCTTTAGAAAACATAAGGGCCTGTGAAGAGTTTCAAAGAACATCTGTCCCTAACCTCTCTGTGACTTGCCATTGTGTTCTGCAAAAGAGCCAGGCTCCCTGTCCCACATGATGGAAGCCAGGAGCCCAGATACACTGGCATGACAGCCAGCCAGACAAGTCCCCACATTAACAAGACACTTTCTCTAAAGACCCGAATGCTTGCTCCTGCCAGAATGACGCCTGAAAGGTATGCCCTGCCCGTGACCATCCTTCCCCCCAAACATACCTCTCTCTTTGCACTTTGTCTAATGAGAAAACCTCCCTTCCCCCAGATCCCCACATATCCCACGTTGAAGACTCACTGGACATTTTGCTGTTCTGCAAACAAGGTGGACCGTTCTACACCACACTTTCACTCCTGCTGTCCTTCCGCCAAGAAGGCTTTCCTTCTCTTCCTCGTAAACACCAGCTCATCTTCCAAGACTCACCTCATCCATCACTCTTCTGAGAAAGCTTTCTCCAAACCCTCAGGTCAAGTTACCTATTCCCTGCTCTAGGCTCCCACCACTGTTTGTTTTCTTATCTGAAATCTCAGCCTCACTATGCACCACTCTGCTTAGAGAAGAGGAGGTGAAGGAGAGTGAGGGTGTTAAGGTTGCTGTGGCGGAAAACCCTCTCTTATCTTAAAACATTCTTCAGTATGCAAGGTTTTTCCCAAACGGCCTTGGCCTTCTGCTTCTGCTCCCCCCACAGTGGTAGAGTGGGTTACATGTTGGAGGACAAGTCTAAGGAGGCTGGAGGCAGCCTATCAAAGGTCATGACCATCAGTCATTTGGTCTCCCCTTCCTTCTCCTCGTGGACCAGTGGGAGCAGAGATCTGGGCGTCTGTCTCCTGTGCTGAACACTCACATTTCCACTCAGATGGGCCCTCCCAAGAGCCGGGCTGGAGGAACTAGCAATCTCATTTTGACTCTCAAACTAACCAACACCTTCCAACCTAACCTTTATCATCAACAAAGAGAGGTTCTGTTGCTCCCTATGCTATCTATTTTGTTTCACTTCACAGCTCGATGAGAACCCACGTGGGCAAAGAGCGGTGCCATGTTTTGCACGACCTAACAGAACTCTCACAATTAAATAGGAAAGTGGGGGCTACAGACCACTGTGTGAATATACCTACCAAGAGTTTCTGTTTTGTTTACTAGTCTGGCATGCATCCCATTCTGTTGCATCTACTTGTGATGGGAAACACAAAAGAGGTGGTTGGGAGTAAAGGTGATGATCCAGTATGGAACCAGATGTAGGTGAGTAAGCAGCTGCTGGGCTCCTGAGATAGGTTTGTGTTGTAGGTATAGGACACATGGGAGCCTTGTGGCAGCTGAGGTCATGAGTAGGAAATAGAATTCCCTGTACAAAAGGTGACAAAGACCTTTCTTCCAGCTCTGGGAGCAGCGTGGCTTTGACCTGGAGGCTTCCTGCAGCACCTGCTGTTTTCCCGTGACTCAGCATGTGGTCTGAGCTGGCTTAGAGGAGGCTGTAGGTGGTACCTGCTTCTCGGGCCTCACAAGGTAGATGCACTTCCCGAATGCTCCTTTCTCATCTATTGCCATGACAGTCCCCTGATGAGATTCAAGGCCACATCCTGGACATCTCAGCCAACCTCCTCGACAAGTCACTGATTACTTTTCAAGGTCATTGCTGGCCTATGCATTCAGCAGCCTCCTCATCATTGCTCCTCCCAACCGGAGACATGCCCACAGCCCCGTGTTTCTGTAACAGTTCTGATGGAATTAGCCAGTGTTTCCAAGTTATGTAAGCCTCTGTCAGTAACAGGCATCTGGCAGAAAGACAATAGTTTAGGATAAAGAAATTAAGAGAAAGAAAGTCAGGAAAACAAGATAGAGAAATTGAAGAAAGTCAGAAAGAAAGACCAACTGAAAGAATGCAATTAGTGGGGAATAAGACAATCAAAAGAACCATAATGGTGTCTTCTCTGTGACCCGAGAAGGTTGCTGCTGGCCTTACCATCACCTCAAATGCTTTCCCCAGGCTCCCCTGGTGGTGACTCTTCTTTCCCCCATTTAAGAAGGAGCCCTGAGCCCAGCCCCATCCATCGTTTCTATGGAGGGCAAGACTTCTGCCCATTTGTCCAAGAAAGAAGAGGAAGCCTGAGACTCTCCCATTTGCTTCATGACCTCCCCCCAGAAAGAACAGTTCCTCTACTGGATGAGACTCTGAGCCTCATCCACGCTTCACCAAAGGATGGGACCACTGTGTTAGCTGTCATTCAACTGTGGCTCAGCCTGCCTCTGCTGTTGTTTCACTGCCCGACTCAGGGTTGTGAGACGGGTGCCCCCTATACTCCCACTCTCCTGGGATGAGTCTACCTGTTCAGGTTGTCCTTTGAGTGGACCTCAAAGGCTGTCCTGTGCTGCTGAGTTTATAAGGCGGTTTGGCAATACTACCTGTGGACACTCACTAGGAATCACCTGAAATAGAAGACCCACCCCTCCCCAGAGGCAGGCTCCAAAATCTGGATTCTGGGAAGAAGTCATTCACCTACCTACTTGGTCTGGCCTCAAAACCACATTCTCTGACCTGGTTTCCTACGAAGCTTGTGCTGTGGGGCTAAATGAGCACTGTCTGGGCTCTATGACAATGTTTCTTTGATCTTCATTCAGCTACCAGACTTGAGTAAAATCAGACTTGAGTAAGCGTCAGATCGCCCTGCGGGCCTGTCCTAACACAGATCACTAGACTCCACCCCCAGAGCTTCTGAGTGAGCAAGTCATGGGCGGGGCCTGAGAATGTGCATTTCTAAATAGTTCCCAGGTGAGGCTGCTGCTGCTGGTCTGGGGACCACCTTTTGAGAGCCATTGGATTCAACACAGGAAGACAGAAAAGGCAAGTGATGCTTTTCATAATACTCACTGCATTTGTAGTCCTTAGTGAATGGTATTTCCTCCCCCAAGCCCCCAAAATTCCAAGAGGGCAGCGACCTCATCTACCGTGTTGACAATTCTGTCCCCAGTGCCTGGCACAGATGAGGAGTGCAATGATTTCTTAAACAGTTAGACCGAACACCTGCTCTTATTCATGGGACATCTCTATCACACAAGAACATTTGGCCCTGCCCCAAGGCAGCGAGGCTTCATTCCACAGAATTCTGCTGGGAGGCGCACAGGCTGAGGATCAACAAACGTTGATCCTCCTCCCCAAAGGTTGAAGACTTCCCTCCTCCCCAAAGCTGCAACCTGTGTTCATGGGCACCATTGCCCCAGTGCGTTCATTTCCAACAAGACCCGCTCTGAATAAAAACCAGAAGGTAAGAGGGACAAAAGGAGGTATTTACTTGCTTAAACAGTCACGCAGGAGGGTCTGGGCAGTGCTTCCTGCTTCCAGCCCTGGGAGAGCAAACAGCGCTGTGCAGTAATTGATATTAAAGCCGATGGCAATAACACGCCTTGTAAATGGTCTGCAGGGTTGCTAACACGCAGGAATGCCCTGATTGCTCATCGCCTGGTCCTGGAATACATTGGAATGCAGCTCGAGCTGTGATGTAGGAATGATCTCAGGCATAAACCAGATTTGCTACAGGAAGCCACATCTATATTTCACGGGCCTGCTTCTGCAGGAATGCCTCAGTAATTGGTTTAAAAATATTCATGACATCTGTTGATTCTTCTACTTTTAAGAGTGACTTTTTATCTTTGTCCTTTTTTGCAAAAGATTATGCTGCAAAGCGGACAAAAGGGAGAAAATGTTGCAGCAGCTACATTTAAAAAGTCTTCGTCCCTCTCAAAACTCATCGCTTAGGTCAAAGTTCAGGTCAGCCTGGTCTCAAACAGAATCCTAGCTACCTCAGACCCCAAGGGAATGCACAGTCTGTAAAAAACCCTGTAAATACCAGGTACGCCTAAGTGTGTGAGCATTCGCTTGCCAAAAATTTCACAGCATTGACATGTGGGTGTTTGGTCTTTAACTCGTTTGCATATATATATCCCAGAAAGTATGTCCCCCACTGTAAACACACCAAGCCACAGCTGCATTTATCAATAGCATTATCAGCTGGGAGGTCCTCCTGAGAGCTTGCCATTGCTCTCTGGCTGTAGTCAGGTCAGAGGTAAGATGGGGATTATAACAGAACCTACCCACAAAAATTGTTATGAGAATTAAAGGAGAAAATGTGGCAAATATTTAGATAGATAAATAAGGACTCTATAAATGTTACTATTGTTGTTATTACTGCCCATGTGGTTGAATAACATTCAAGGCCCACAGCATCAGTGACATTTGTCAGGGAAATAAGTTTGTCAGGCTCAGTCCCGCCCCGACACCCATCGTATGGTACAGCTATGTGTACGTCCTTGCAGCATTCCTGTGAGTGCTTGTCCAATGTCCACCTGGGGTGCTTTCTTTTCTTCCCACTCCACCTATTTTCTCCTTGTCTGAAATGAAGTGCAGTGTTGCCATCTCATTAACCCTGCACCCCTCTCTCCCAACCCAGAGCCTAGGACCTCTTTGAGCTCCATCATGGCCTAAGACACAGTGGATGGGCTTTGCCTGCTTACAGATGTTTACAGAGCTGTCTCCCTCTCTAGACTGGGAGCATCCTCAGGTATGAATCTGATATCATTAGTTATCTAATTTGGAACAAATACATGTGACAAGTCAGAATTAAGAGAATGGTGGTAACTTGTCTCTTTCCCTCATTTCTTAAAATTCCAAGCAGGTGGTATTCATATTGGCCACAGGAGAATGCATTTTGGAATAAATATGAGTGAGCACTGGGAATAGAGTGATAAGTAAATGGGCTTTGAAGTCAGTCCCAGATCCAGAATCTGGCTGTGTCACTTACTAGCTATGTGACTTTGTTCATGCTACTTAACTTCTCTGGGCCTCTTTTCTCATCAGAAAAGTGTGCATAACTCACACGGTGAGGCAGAAAAAGATAAAATGGGTGCTAAGGACTGAATTGTGTCCCCCTCCCAAATCCATATGTTGAAGCCCTAACCCCAATGTGACGGCAACCATCTCAGAAAGGAGCACAGGGGTTTCCTGTTAGAGACTCAGAGGGTCCAGATGGCTCAGCTTGGCCTTCTGCCTCCATGGGAATATCCCCCAGCATCCCAGCTGCCCCTTCTCCTGGCCAGGTTCCAGCTTCTTCAGGAAAATGGAAACAGGGCAGAACTGGCTTCTTTGCCTCATCAGTCCATCTCATGGTGGCACGCCCAGGACCAGCACAGTGACTCGTGGGTCAACATCAGTAACTGGATAAAAGCTGGCAGCTCTTCCACCTGCAGCAAGGGGTGTTTAAAAAACAAAACTCCTCCGTGTCTTCCTGAGGCACAGGTACAGTTCTTTTCCCGTTTATGTGACAAAGAGAAAAGCTCTCGTGTAGAGGAAGAAAGGAATGTGCTAGGACTTCAAGAAGCCTTCATGTGACCTCAAAGTTCTCCTGGATCTTCCAATCATCTGAATGCCTTATCACTTTGCCAGGTTGTTCTTGGGGCCCATTTCTTACTCTTTCTGCCTCCAACTCTTTTTTTATTTTATTTTATTTTAATCATTGTTCAAGTACAGTTTTCTCCCCTTTACTCCCAATCCAGTCCACCCACCCCTCCCTCCCAACTTCCCTCCCATTACCACCCTCCCCCTAGTTTTTGTCCATGTGTCTTTTAACTTTGTTCCTGTAAACCCTTCCCCTCTCCCCCAAAATCCCTCTTCTCTCTCCTCTGGTCACTCTCCACCTGACCTCTAATGCAGTATCTTTGACTATATCCTGCTTGTTTCTTTGTTTTGTTGTTTAGGTTCCTGTTAAAGGTGAAATCATATGGTATTTATCCTTCACTGCCTGGCTTATTTCGCTTAGCATAATGCTTTCCAGTTGCATCCATGATGTTGCAAAGGGTAGGAGCTCCTTCTTTCTGCTGCATAGAATTCCGCTGTGTAAATGTACCATAGTTTTTTGATCCATTCATTTACAGATGGGCATCTAGGTTGCTTCCAGCACTTAGCTATTGTAAATTGTGCTGCTATGAACATTGGGGTGCAAAGGTTCTTTTGGATTGGTGTTTTAGGATTCTTAGGATATAATCCTAGCAGTGGAATTGCTGGGTCGAAAGGCAGATCCATTTTTAGTTTTCTGAGGAAGTTCCATACTGTTTTCCACAGTGGTTGTACCA